>JABTTQ020001507.1:0-50000 GCA_016081115.2 Rehmannia glutinosa | reverse complement strand
ACAAATGTTTGCTCGATACACCTTTGTAAACATTGTGTAAAAGAACAAGAATGTTATGATCAATAAAAGGATTGATTCTCACGCATACATTCTATGTCAATACACTATCTCAGTATGTATCTTTGCTATTTGCATTTTTGAATGGTTTAAGTTTTGGCATCATCAAAAAGGGAAATTGTTAGAAATTTATTGTTTAGATTTTGATAAATGCCATGTAAAACTTAGAATAGGATGTTGGCACCCCATTTTTTGTTGTAAAATGCATTGTAATAAATAGGGCTGGCCAAGTGAGTTAAGTCGCCTACGCCTAACATGCAAGAAGACAAATCGGAGACTAGAAGAAGACTCCATTGCGAGATGGTACATAAGTATGGCAAAGAAGAGTAGACAAGAACTCTATCAAAAAGCAATGAGATGCAAAAATGAGTGAGTGAAGTATCGCCAAGTCAACTCAAGAAAAGCCAAGTCTCAAGTTGAAGTGACAGGAAGAGTCATCCACGATTTAGAAGGCGACTCTAAGTCACCTGGGAAAGCAAAGAAAAGCAATCAAGTCGAGATAATCGTAAAGATCCGTTGCACGTAAATCAAGAAAATTACTTAAACAAGTAATATCTCCATATCACCTTTCTCGAGTGCTCGGCCCTCCCGAAGCGTGCAAAAGGAATGAACCAATGGGAAGCACTACACCGTGTCGAACTCTCCGAAAGGTGAAAGAACAATTCATACGAGGAAATGGCAATTCCAAGGATCGCAACAAGACAAGCAACGATCGCAGTGACTTTCAAAAATAAGCCTATCTCTTCAACGGGCAAATTTTTGAAAGATCACTATAAAAGGCTGAGGAGTTTATTTGAGAATATGTGACACAAGTTACGACTAACCAAAAACGCTTCAAGCAATAATTAGAAAATCAAACATTCTCAATCCTCAAGCCTACACTACGAAGAACATCAATCCAACACTCACCGTGAAGGAAAGATAACTTCAATCAGGTTGAAGAGGAACATACTTGAAAAAAAAAAAACAAGGGGTCTACATTCCACGAAGGATTGTAGGAAGGTTCAAGGTCGAACCAAGTCTTAAGCTTTTGGAGGGCTTCGTGATCAAATCCAAAGAGCTTGAGCAAGTGAGTCAGAGTAGCAAGCGCAAACTGCCTGAAGAAGGTCTCGAGTCGTTTGGAGAAGCCACCGAGTGATCAAGGCGTCTCCGGTCGAGTCCCAAAGGATCAAGTCACCAGATCAAGACTTGTATCCGGGACTGTTACCACTTTGTATACCGATCAATACCTAGTGGATTCCTCCAGAGTTGGAGAAGAGAGGAGTAGAATAATTACCCCATCTTCGAACCTCTATAAAAATTTCATTGTGTCATTTACATTTCAAAGACTTTAATTCCTGCATCTTAACTGTTTATATCTCACGATAAATTTGCTATCCACTTGATAATTTATAAGTACTAAACCAAGCACTAAATCCTTGCTTAATCAAACTTAAGGGTGTTAAGTCTTCCGCTAAAAACAAAACCACAACTGAGTTAATTTAGACCCAAATGAGTTATTCCATCAACAGCTCGCTTGAGTCCGTTGAGAGACTAACTCTACTTGATTAACTAAATTGGTCATCCATCAAGGACACGGATGTGTAGTATTAACTCGAATATTTAAAAGGACTAAATCGAAAATTTGGTAAGGTTTATTCAACCCCCTTCTAAACCTTACACTTACACCCCTTGGGACCTACATAGGTTGTTGGAGATAATACGAACATCACAAGGAAAATATTATCTTTTTGAGTGATGTCGAATATTACTTCAACCTCTCGCCATCCTTTTGGACATTTCAGCTCTCTCCCGCTTGTTTTAAAAACATCGGGGATACGCTGAATCAGACTTTGGTCTCTTTTCTTCCCAACTACCGCTACTCACCATTCTCGTCTCCGCCGAAAGACATCCTTCCTCGCTTAACTCGAGACTTCGACTTTTGTTGAAGACTGGTTGATCTTGAATTATCATATCAATCTCCTTTATAGTTGGAGATTCAATGATTTCTCGTAGAACCACCCGACAAAGTCCTCAAAGATTATTGGGACTTCAATAAATTCCTTTATCAAGAATACTTAATGATGGGTATTCGAGAGAGCATAGGAAATCTGGTATGTGATCGAGTAAGGCCTATTTCCTTCTTTCATCAAATCGACTCTTTTGAAATCTTGATGAAGGGTTAGGATTCTACATCAAGTCTCGATCTCCCAAATTGTATGCAATTCTAGGATAGACATTAAATGCCAATTTCCCGCATACAAATTTCTCAGAACCGCTCCAAGGCATGAATCCTTGAGATGCGAGATTCTCTTGTCAAAGATAGCAAGATTGAGAGGCGAATCTATTCCTTCTTTGAATGTTGATTTAATAATTACTCTTATGGCCCGATATGAATCCATGAGAGTGTATTTGCAACTTCTCTTTTAACTTTGCTTTTGATCTCTTGTATTTCTCTAATAGGGACCAACTCGCATCTCGATCAAAGTTACTCTGAAACTCCATCGAATAGCTAATTCTCCTAAGGTTGTTACCCCGTGGATAATTTGGTGTTTTCTTCTTACGAAACCCAATTTTATCCAATGCTTTTTCCATAGCTCCGATCGTAAATCCATCATAGACTTGAAGCTTTGGATCTTCCTTCATGATTCTCATAAGAGTCTTATGAGAAATCGTAAATGTGAGAGAGGAATCCTGACATATCCTCTCTCGACTTTGTCACATTGAAGAATTTCTTCTTCACTCCGATTCTGAGCCGGAGTCACTTCCATCGTCGAATAGATTTCTTCTTCATAGATGCTTTCATCCGAGGGAATATCCTCAAATTGATACACCGTATAAGATCTTGATAATAGACAGCTTCTTCGATTTCCGGTGTAGCCTCGAACTCGTCTCGACTCCTTTTCGGTTTTCGACAATCGGGAGATATGTCCTCTTGCTCCGCATGTCCAAGCAATTACATCTTTGAAACTTTCATTTGCTCGTGTGAGCACGCCTAAAAGTTCTTCTTCCCGGATTTCTCTGGTACTTGCTTGATTAGAACCCGATGATGAGGCTCTACTCCTCGCTTGGTCCGGTCTTTGTCTCGTTTTGTAACTTCGGGCCTTTTGTTTTGACCAAAACCTTCTAGTGTCCATGAAGACCTACTTCTTTTGTCGCTACTTCCTCATGGTATGGATGGCTTGTTTATATTTCTTTCTTTTTCATCCTCTAATCCTTCGAAATAACTCGTGCCAATGAACTGGATTTTGAATAGTTTTGCCATACCATCGACAATTCCTTTAAGTGATTCCCCGATGTGACCGAACTTTTCGTACTAGCATCGGTCATATCCCAGGCAATCTTCACCAATCCTTCAAGACTCATTTCAAGTAGTAAAATGAATGAATCCTTTGTAAGATCGAGGTTCTCATTTGAAATTCTCATAGTCAAGCCCATTCATCAATGAGAACTTCTCTATTTTTAAAATGGGGATGTCCGTTTAACATCAACCCATATGGATGTATTGGGTCGAGGTGCGATCGTCCATAAGGCGTCCGATAAACATTCGGCCTTCCAAAGAGGGTTGTCTAGTTCCCCGCAAGAGGTTTCGACCTCCTGTTCTCGAAAGTGGATCACTCCCGGTCGTGAAATCCCCAACATGTGGCATCCTCTCGTCCCGAGCTCCATGATGTGAACCCGCATTTCTTCGACGTTAGGATTAATCGGTGGCGAGTGGTGGTGGAATTGGTCTACCTTGTGGGTCATAGGTAACCAAAGCCGATTCTCACTCCTGCGTTCATCTTTAAATCTACAATACCTAATCCCGCGAAGGATTCTCCGCCAGTCATGTAGATCTTTAAGATTCATCTTTTCAATATCCATCTTTTTAATTTTTGATGGATTTTCCTTTGATTAGAGCAATGAGTTTTTCCTCATCTCACATCTTTCGTATAACTTTGGTTGGTTTCCCTTTTTGGTGTAAATAGGTACCGCCCCAAAATCAATACGCTTTCTTCCTCCCGATGAACTCGGCTACCGCCTTCCAGGTTCTTGACTCGTTTCAATATCATGAAGGAGTTCAAGAGTTTCTTCAGTATTTCACCATCGCTCTCCATCCGGTTCTCGATCCGATGAACTTATGCCGGTAGATGAATATGGCGGTTGCCATAATTCTCGCACCGTCTTCTCGATTTCTCTAAGATCTTCGAGATCTTAGATTTGTCTGGAAGATCTCGTTCCACTCCCAAGACTCCATCAGAATCATTGTTCTCGATGGGAATTTTCATGAACCGTTTCTTGAAGGTTCATCAAGTGAACATATAAGTGGTCCGTTAAGCATCCGGAATCGCCATAATATTCTCGCCGCATTTTGCATTGTCTTAGGGTTTCACCGTCGGCTCTCGCCTGTTCCTTTTCTTCATGTTGGTATTCCCAATATGAAACCTGGTCAAGGTGTTCTTGTGCATACATCGTCAATATTTGACGATATGTCCTGTAAGGGGTACATTTCGGGCATCGGTCCGGATCCATAATCTCGGAGTAATTTCTCCTCACCAATTGTTAATTACATAAATATAATAAATTTAACTAAAAGTTCTTAATAAACCTTGCTCGATACCATTTTCGAGGATCGCAAGACCTTAAGGAGTAAAATTAGAAATTGCAATAAAATTTATAGTCTAGAGGTAAAGTGCAACAACTTCAAAGTTTAGAGGGTAAATCGAAATCAATTACCATGAAACTAGGGGTAATTTCGGAATTTTAGGCAAAGTGTAAAATTTCGCAAAGTTGAGGGGGTTAAGTGTATCGTTTTAAAGTTCGTATGGCAAAGTGTAAAAAAATTGAATAGTTTGGGGGGTTAAAAGTATTTATCCCTTGTATTTATATCTTTGTTTTCATTTATTGACGGGATTGAATTACGGTCGAGACTCGAGAGTGCTCGTGTGTGCGTATGAATTAGTGTGTGTACTATATGTTATGTGCGTCTGAGGTGTGTGTGTGTGCGAGAGTCAAGGGGTGTGTGTGTGTGTTATAGTGACTGTGTGTGTGTGTTACAGTGTGTGACGTGTGTGTGTGACGAGTGTGTGTGTGTCTGTTACCTTATGTGTGTGTGAGTAAAAGAAATTTGTGTGTTGATTTTGTGATAGTGAACAGGTGACGGGCTGTGTGTGTGTGTGATTGTTGTTTTTTTTTTTATATTTTTATTTAGCTATTTTGGGAGGTCGGTTGCGGCATCTCTAAGTGTTTAGAGTGGTCGACCGAACTGAATAGTAGAAGAAGATCAATGGATTAAATTTCAGGGCTGGCTTTTGAAAATTTGATTAAGATTCGCTCTTAATAACAATTTCAGACTTTTCAATTTAGTCCCTTGGGGTTTTAATTAGATCCTTTTCAAAGTTTCAATATCTTTCAATTGAGACCCATGCCTTTTCATTTAAACCCAAATCATATTTAATTTTTCAAAAATTATATTTCAGACTAGGGACTAAGTTAGAATTTCTGGAAATTTCATTTCAACCCCACCACTTTTCAGTTTGATCCAAAAACCTAAAATTATTTCTGTTTTCTTTCAAATTAGACCCGAAACTTATATTTTTGATTAAATTTCACCTATTAGGAGCCTTAGCTTATTTTATAAGCACTTTTACTTTGAATTAGAGTTAGAATTTATTTTCAATAACTTAATTATACCAATATTTATTATAGGTGACGAAGAACTAGACGTTTAGGCTTTCTACTTCAAGCTTCGTACGACTACATTTGAGGTAGGGATTTTTCTTTACACTTTTAAGTGCGAAGTTTAATTGTCTTTATTAAATACGTACTTGTATAATTTTATAAATTCTATACTTGACAATGTGATTATAATTGTTGAACTTGACGTGCCTATTATATGTGAAGAATAATTATTTATTTAAGTGAAATGGCAAAGTAGGCTTCGATAATGGCAAAGTATATGTGTGGCTTCGCCAATGACAAAGTAGACTTGACCAATGGCAAAGTATATGTATGGCTTCTCGACCAATGGCAAAGTATATGTGTGGCTTCGCCAATGGCAAAGATATGTGTGGCTTCGGCCAATGGCAAAGTATATGTGTGGCTTCGGCCAATGGCAAAGTATATGTGAGACTTCGGCCAATGGCAAAGTATATGTGTGGCTTCGGCCAATGGCAAAGTATATGTGATGGCTTCGGCCAAATGGCAAAGTATATGTGATGGCTTCGCCAAATGGCAAAGTATATGTGCTTAAATTTATGAAATTATGCTTGTATATATTTAATTTGGGAGTTAGGATCCCTATTGAGTATGTGTTACTCACCCCCTATTACTAATTTTTCGATTTTCCGGATGGGTGCGGAGCCGATGATGGAGGGAAGCCAATGAAATTTTTTCTATTTATTAGTATTCGCATGTTAGGAGGAAACTAGTTTTACATTATCATTATTTCCTATTAGCAACCTAGTTATTCTGATTTTTATGAAACAATAAATGTTGCATTTTCCATTATTCAATACGATAAAATTTTTGGATTTCTAGTTTACGATCATCCCGTTTTAATTTATGCTTCCGTTTGTAGTAGATAAGTATTTAAAAAAATAATAGTGATAAAATAAAATGTAGATTTATTTTTTAGTAACTCTAAAAATCACATTTCAAAACTAGGGCGTTACACAACATGTCTTCCAGGGTTTGAATTGTTCGCTCAGATCGCCATCGGTTTGCGGATGTCTTTGTTGTCTTTGAAACTTAGCGAAGTACTCAATTCCTCATGTAAGCATTTCCAACTGAGACAAACCTCGGTCTCTGTCGACACTATGTCGATCGGCACTCCATGCAATCGAATGATCTCTGGATGTAAATTTGCGCAAGTTTCGTAAAGCTTCGGTTTTCTTCATGGGTAAGAAGTGTGCGATTTCGTGAGTCGGTCTATGACTACCCATATAACATCATCGCCTCGTCGGTCCTCGGTAGATCCGTCACGAAGTCCATCGTTATGTGTTCCAATTTCCACTTGGGAATTCTCAACGGTTGTAATAAACCGGATGGTCGTTGGTGTTACGCTTTTATTCGTTGACAAGTCAAATATCTCGCAACGAACTCCTCGCTACTTGGTTCTTCATGTTCACCCACCGTAAATGTCGTTTCAAGTCCTTATACATCTTGTTTCCTCCAGAGTGTATAGTGTATTTCAAACGGTGTTCGCTTAGAATTCTCGCTTCCTAATCTGTCTGCTCGTCACTGGTACAAAAACTCGATTCCGAAATCGATGATCCCATCTTCATGTACCGAGAATTCGATCCCTCTCCTTTAAGTATCTTCTCTTTCGAGTCTTTGAAGTTGCACATTTGTCTCTTGTCTTTTGCTTTGATCTTGTTCGATGAGGTCGGGTTTAACCGAAATGTTAGCACACAAAATTTGAGTATTGGTTCTTGTCGGATTCCAAGTGCTCAACTCTTCTAATGATTTCCACTCTCGAATCATTAGTCCGCTAAACTCGCTTTTCGCTCAAGGCATCGCTACTACGTTAGCCTTTCCCGAGATGGTATTGAATATCAAAGTTATAGTCTTCTATTGACTCCATCCATCTCCGTTGCACGAAATTGAGATCCTTCCGAGAGAATAGATACTTTAGGCTCTTATGATCCGTGTGTGTAAGTCCAAGCGCTACGATAATCTAGAGGGGGTGAATAGATTATCTCCATTTTTTCGATTTCGCCCTCTTTTTATAACCGAATGCTCAAACACAATAATAAAGGTGCGGAATGTAAACAACACACGTCGATTTAAAGAGGTTCAACCCACATAGGGCCTAATCCTCTACCACCCCAAAGATATTCGGGATGGATTTAAAAAGAAAAAGAATTTTATTAATTACCAAAATTAATACAAATTCAACTTACAACACCTTGAAGAGCACCACACTCTTCTTCAACACCACCTTTGAGATTACCACAATCTCTTCTTGAAGATTACCACAATCTCCAACGGCACCTTGTGAAGATTACCACAATCTTCAACCTTGAAGAATACCAAATTCTTCAACACCTCAATAAGATCACCACAATCTTCTTACACCTATCACCTAGATCATCCAAGTGTGTTCTTACAACAAGAACACTCACAAGGATATCTTGTGTTTGAATGATAACCAAAAATCAAGATTACAACTCAATAATGAATATTACAATTTGAGTGCAAAGTGTAATCAAGAATAGCCTAGACCTCAGGATGTGAAAGTGATAAGCTGTGGCAAATTTACTACAAGAATAATAACAATGAAAGACCAAGTATTTGCTTGAAGTGTATCTTGTTGTGTTGTATCTCAATTGTTGTATTGGTTGCTCCAAAACTTCCTCTATTTATAGGAGATGATTGATCAAGCATAGGCTCCTCTTGGGGATTGAAAATCTGAGAAAAATACAATTAAAATCAAGAATATAGATGTTAGAAATCAATCCCACAATTTAAGGAAATGTGTCTGTTTGTCAACGGTCATATTTTTGCTCTTTTAATCATACATGCACGGAATTTAAAATAAGAGAATTAAGAACACTTTGAAATTTTCAACAGGCGACCGATCGACATAAGCCGACCAGGCCGACCCTGTTTCAACCGGTCTACCTTAATGAAAAATTGAAGAAGAAATGTTCGTTTCAAAACTAAACATGCAGTACCGGCCGACCCTCGGCGGCCGGCCGACCGCCGATTTTACTTCCGTCTCATTTTCTATTTCAAAATCATCTTCAGTACGGGTTGCCCTATGAGGCACCTGGCCGACCACGAGACGAAAATGTTGTCCAATTTTTGTCGAAAATAAAACTCAAGAAATACTCCGAAATTTAGTAAAAACATTTTAAACCAATCGGGAGTATTTAGACAACATTTAGAAATCTTGTTATAGGAGTAAAAACCCATTGACATAAAATCATTAAAAGTGTTGTCCATTATTATCAAAAATAAACTTGAGGAAATACTCCTAAAATATTAAAACCATTTTAAATCATTTAGGAGTATTTGGACAACCTTTAAAAAACATTGTTTTGGTGACAAAATAAAATCATCAAAATTAAGATAAAAACATGTATCAAACAATCTCCCCTTTTTTGATGATTACAAACCAAAACAATTTTTACACAAACTAAGAGAGCAATTTTAGAAATGATTTTCCGATAAAAACATTTGACCGCTTTGGAAGCAACCAAAATTTCCAAAAATATTAAAGCAACCAAGTAGGGAGTAAATATATTCAATAATAAGCACAAGCTCCCCTATCAACAAGCATATCAAGAATAATGTAAAAACAATTTTTCCATAAGCTAAAAGCTTTAGCTTTTACAAATTGTTCAAGAGCTTATAAGCCCCATCACAAAACATCATTAAACAATTATAAAAGTCCATCAAGCAACAATTTGACTAAAAACGAATCACAACTTATGGCTTTTATGAGCCATAGCTTATAGCTTTTATGACAAGCTTTTATTAGCTTCTTTGAGCTAATGAGCCAATATCCTCTTTCTCCCCCTTTGGAATCATCAAAAGAATGTTAGAATGATAAAAACATCATACAAATATATCAAAATGCGCAAAAACGAGACGGTTTATCAACCATCGACCAATTTATACTTAAAGTCCAAGGAAAATGGGAGAATTTTAACATAAGAGATCCATAAGCTCATTAGTTAGCGAAAAACATGATTTCAAAAAGATTTTAAGACATTTTGAAGCAAGAGAATCATGTAAAAGTTGAAAGTTTCATTGCGACATTTCATCGAACACCTTGTGTGCGTGAAAAATAAAAGAGATTGTATATAGTCCTTGAGAAAGTTTCAAGCCAAAAATCATCAATCAACCTCATTGCAAAGCTCAACAATATAATATGCAAAATATGCAACATTAGTCCCTCAAATAAGAGGCTCAAACATAGTAGATTCTCAAGGGTTCAACCCAATTGAGATAATATAGGCTAAGAATGATCAAGGCATTACAAATGCCAAAAATTAGAGCATCCATCAAGTAATATAAGTCATACAAGTATGATGTATCAAATGACCCAACATATCCATCTAAGCATAATGATCAAAGCATTAAGAGAAGCACTTTTACCATCAAGTACTTCATACCAATTTCAAACCATGTCATATAAGAGTATTTTTACCATCAAATACTCCATCAAAATCATGATCATCCACAAGTCATTATCAACTTGTAATTTTCACCCTTTCAATAAGACAAGCAAATTTCATTAGTACAAAAGAGTTTTACAAAAGTTCATAAAAGTACAAAGCAACATTAATGAAAATGCTAGAAAGTAAAGGAAGGAGGGACATCGATCTTCGTCAAGAGAAGCAAGTTCCGAATGAGATCTTTGATGAATTTCTTCAATTTGCCAATTGACTTTTTCAAACTGGAATTTTCCTTTTTCACAACCCGGAGCTCTTTTCTAAGAGAGGACACATCTCTAAATGTTTCTCTTTCCACTTTGGCCATTCTATCTTTGAGATTTAGATCTTCAACATCTAACTCGTCTTTCATCTCCTTCCTCATTTTCTTCCTCCCTAATTTCTTGTTCATTTCCCACATTTTCTTCTTCATTTTCCTCTTCATCATTTCTTTGTTCAAACTCACCTCTTCCAATATTTTCAACCTCATTATCATTAAAGAAATCATCCCGAGGTTGTTGTTGATGTCGGACACGCCCCCTAGCGGCTTTGGTAGGAACCCGTGGTAAATGTCAGCCGCATTCTTACCATTTGTAGAATGTTGGCATTATCAAAATCATTGTGACGAATTTCGGTATTCATTTCATTTTCCGGTATCCCGATAAATATAAGAGTCGGCAAATCAAATTTCCCAAGGTATATTTTTCTTGGTAAGCTTTCTAGATTCCAACAAGCAATACACAAAGATTGCCCCGTAATTTACTCTTTCTCCTCGAACAATCTTATAGGTGAGAAAGAGTTCGAGATTACTTGGAAGTTTTACTTCCTTTCCACAAACACAATAGGAGCAAATGATAAATATAATCCGATAATTTGGCGGCATTGCCGAGTAAGTCACTTCGGGATATACTCCTAAAAAGGTTTTCACATCATCTAGTGAAACACCTAAAATGTTATCATCCCAATGAGCGCAATCCACATTGACCACTCCATCATTTGGCACGTTAAAGTGATTACAAATATCGCCAATGTCCATGAAAAATGCCTACTATTAACAAAAGTGTGAAGTTCCAACGGATTATCTACCGTAGCATTAACAATCCACATATTTGCATAAAAAGGTTTTATAAGCTCGTCATCATAATGCAAACACGGATTATCCCAAAATGAAACCCATCCTTGAATTTCAAAATAAGCTCTAATATCCGGAAATTCATCATGAAATGCTTGAAAACGAACCATACGAGTGCACACAATTTTCTTATCATTCAATCCAATATTCTCATAATGTTCCTCCGCAAGTTTATTTAAAAATCGAAATCTATTAGCTCTAGAGGGAGCCTCGTGAGGAGTGATAACTTACTAGAGTCCCAATGAATGCTCGATTTTGAAACCTCGGCTCTTAATTCGACAATCTCCTCTTCCGTAGCCGATTTTGATAGTCTCCTCAGAGAATATCATCTTGTTGGGGATTGGAAGAAGATTCTCCCCTTTGCCTCCTTCTCCTTTTGAGGATTTCGTTCGGTAGAATTTCTTGGAGGTGCCATATATGTGAAGTTCTTGCAAAAAGAAGTGAATTAGCAAGAAAGATTACAAGGATTGATGAAGAATTGAAGATAGTAGAAGAAAGGGGTGATTTTCGCACAACAAGGGTTTGGGGGTTTTGAGAGTCTGTTTCAAAATGAAGAATGAAACGTTTTTATCTATAAAATTAGCCAGGCGACCGGCCGAGGTAGGGGTGCGACCGGTCGACGTGCGATGGCACGGCCGCCCGCTTGACCGTCCTGTAATTTTTCTTTTCCCGAGTTTTCCAAAATCGATTTTTCACCCCAAAAGTTTTACAACTTTCAAAAAAAATACTTTTGGAACAAGTCCAACAAATACGAGTTTCGGGAAAACATATATTCGAGAAAATCGAGACTTAACAAGTAGTGCCCTTTTAAGAGAACATTTGCAAAATCATTTAGGGGCACTTAAGGGGTTAAAGTGAAATATCTTGAAAGATGTGTGCATAAGCATAATATCGAGTTCTAAGAAAAATACGAGTAAACGTACTCGATAGTTTAAGAAACGTGACGACGAAATAGCCAATGAAAATGAGATATATATCCTACACAATTCTTAAACAAAATTTGCACAAAAGTACGAGTGTAGGCAAGTAATAGGAGACATCAAGAAAAATGCTTATGCTTATGACAATACATAGAAGATAATAAACCACATATGACTAATAAAATGCACAAGAGTTTTAGAAATATCATGCAAGGTCTTCTTTTAAACATTTTGAAACTCACAAATATATAAAAGACCTAAATTAAAAAATAATTACATGAAAACTCATTTTGCAATAAAAACATGCATATAATTAAGATAAAATGCATATATAAATGGGGAGATACGGTTTACCAATTACGTCGTTTCCATGGGTTGCGCCTTTCCCATTGTTGATGATATCTTCCTTTTGAGGAGTCACTTTGTTGATGATGACTTCTTTGATTACTCCATTTCCAGGTTTGTTACCTTCCCTTTGTCGATAGTCTCTTCTTCTTTGAAAATCATCTTGTTGATGATATCTTTGCCATTTCCAAGGATTGTGTTCTTCCCATGTTTGATTATATCTTCTTCTTGGAAATTGGCTTTGTCGAAAATAGTTTCTCCTTCTTTGATCAAATGAAACGGTCATTTGATGTCTTCTTGGCGGTATAAATTTTCTTCGATCATTATTTCGCCGGGTACCTAATATGACATTGTTTTGTGGTACCCTTATGTGTTTGGGTCCTTTGGGATTAGTCTTGAGACTTTTAGGTCTCCAACAATAATTAGAGCTATTTCTAGCCCGACAAGTATTTACCGTATGACCCTTTTACCACAATAAAAGCATGTAATAATTCTAGGAGCATAATGACCAACGTGCTTAGAGACTTGATTCTTTTTCATGTGATTGACACTCTTAGGCTTATGATCAAGTTCTAGTTTCGAATTATCACAACAATCAACAATATTGGTCATTCTATCGGCACTCAAGTTGGATTTACATAAATCATTTTTCAAGCAATTTATATCCTCAACAAGAGTACTATTTTCTTTCTCAAGGTTTCTAACCTTGTCAAGAGTGGTGGTGTGAGCACATGATAGTGATTCATAGGAAGTAAATAAACTATCCTTATCATTCTTTAAAACAATGAATTCCTTTTTCAAATTTTTGTAGTTAACAAGTAAGCTTTGGAATTTATTTTGAAGTTCATCATAATCATTTTGAAAATCACTATAATCATTTTGAATAACAATGTCATAAGAAGTAGAGGGTTTAAGACATACCTCGTTTTCTTATTCGATGCCCATAAAATAATATTCAACTTCTTCATAGTTGGAAGTTGTAGGAGGCTTGTTCCTTAGATTTGAGCTTGTATGACCTTGAGAAGTAGATGCTTTTGTTTGACTCATTTCATTTGCAAATACTCCATAGATGGCTTCTAATTTTTGCCATACTTCATGTGCCGATCGAATACCTACAACATGATCAAATTCCAAAGTGGTAAGTGAACAAAGTAAAATATTAAGAGCTTTACCATTTAAGGAGATGATTTTCTTCTCTTCATCATTGAGCTCTTTGAAGCCTTTGGAGGTGTGTGGTGTATCTTTCATCTAATGGATTCTCCATTTATGACGGTGTTCCAAATATCAAACCCGCAACCTTGTAAATAGCATTCCATTCTTTCTTTCCAAAATATAAAATTTTTGGAATCAAATAGTGGTGGCTTGGTGGTGGAGGTGCCGGAAAGATGAGCTTCGTTCAGAGTCGACGATCGTTTCTCTTCACTCGCGATGTGAAACGAGCTTGCCAAAGAGTTTGGCTCGATACCACGTGTAAGTCCAGCGGCTACGATAATCTGTAGGGGGTGAATAGATTATCTCCATCTTTTCGATTTCGCCCTCTTTTTATAAATCGAATGCTCAAACACAATAATAAAGGTGCGGAATGTAAACAACACACGCCGATTTAAAGAGGTTCAACCCACCTAGGGCCTAATCCTCTACCACCCCAAAGATATCCGGGATGGATTTCAAAGAAAAAGAATTTTATTAATTACCAAAATTAATACAAATTCAACTTACAACACCTTGAAGAGCACCACACTCTTCTTCAACACCACCTTTGAGATTACCACAATCTCTTCTTGAAGATTACCACAATCTCCAACGGCACCTTGTGAAGATTACCACAATCTTCAACCTTGAAGAATACCGAATTCTTCAACACCACAATAAAAAGATCACCACAATCTTATTGCACCTATCACCTAGATCATCCAAGTGTGTTCTTACCACAAGAACACTCACAAGGATATCTTGTGTTTGAATGATAACCAAAAATCAAGATTACAACTCAATAATGAATATTACAATTTGAGTGCAAAGTGTAATCAAGAATAGCCTAGACCTCAAGGATGTGAAAGTGATAAGCTAGGCAAATTTACTACAAGAATAATAACAATGAAAGACCAAGTATTTGCTTGAAGTGTATCTTGTTGTGTTGTATCTCAATTGTTGTATTGGTTGCTCCAAAACTTCCTCTATTTATAGGAGATGATTGATCAAGCATAGGCTCTCTTGGGGATTGAAAATCTAAAGAAAAATACAATTAAAATCAAGAATATAGATGTTAGAAATCAATCCCACAATTTAAGGAAATGTGTCTCACAAAACGGTCATATTTTTGTTGTCAATACACAGGCGACCGGCCGCACGTAAATAAGAGAATTAAGAACACTTTGAAATTTTCAACAGGCGGACCGATCGACATAGGCTTCGACGGTCGACCCTGCTTTCAACCGGTCTACCTTAATGAAAAATCGAAGAAAAATGTTCTGTTTCAAAACTAAACATGCAGTGGTTCGGCCGACCCCTGGCGGCCGGCCGACCGCTACTGATTTTACTTCCGTCTCATTTTCTATTTCAAAATCATCTTCAGTACGGGTTGCCCTATGGGGCGGCCGGTCGACCACGAGACAAAAATGTTGTCCAATATTTGTCAAAAATAAAACTCAAGAAATACTCCGAAAATTTAGTAAAAACATTTTAAACCAATCGGGAGTATTTAGACAACATTTAGAAATCTTGTTATAGGAGTAAAAACCCATTGACATAAAATCATTAAAAGTGTTGTCCATTATTATCAAAAATAAACTTGAGGAATTACTTCGAAAATATTAAAATCATTTTAAATCATTTAGGAGTATTTGGACAACCTTTAAAAAACATTGTTTTGGTGATAAAATAAAATCATCAAAATTAAGATAAAAACATGTATCAAACACTTTGTAAAAACCGTGAATGTTGCTCCGTAGAGATAGTGCCTCCATTTCTTTAACGCGAACACTATTGCTTTGCCAATTTCAAGCCATGCGTTGGGTAATTGGCTTCATATCTTTCGCTGAGTTTTCGTGATGCGTAAGCAATGACCTTTCCTTCCCCGCATGAGTCACGCTCCTAGTCCTTCCTTTGATGCATCACCGTGACGACAAAGTTTTCTCGTTCCCTTTGGAAGGGCTAAGACTCGAGCCGTAGTAAGTAGTTTCTTCATCTCATGGAAACTAGCCTCACACTTGTCATTCGACTCAAACTTGACTTGCTTCCGGCTCGCCGAGTGAGTGGTCCGGCTATCTTGGAGAAATCCTGGATAAATCTTCGATAATATCCAGCTAGTCCTAAGAAACTTCCGATCTCCGCTCTGGACTCGAGTTGTTTCCATTCAACCACCTGGCTCCTGTACCTTGAAGGATCTACAGGTGATCTCGATCGGATACTATGTGTCCCAAGAATGCGACTTCACTAAGCCAAAATTCGCACTTGCTAAATTTGGCATACGAACTTGTGCTCGTAGTGTCTCTAAAACAATTTTCGGATGACGCTCATGCTCCTCTTTAGGCTTAGAGTATACGAGTATGTCATCAATGAATATCACTACGAATTGATCCAAATAAGGTTGAAAGACTCGATGCATCGATCCATAAACGCTGGCCGGTGTGTTTGTCGATCGAAAGGCATTACTACAAACTCGTAGTGTCCATATCTGGTTTGAAATGCCATTTTGGAAACGCCTTCTTCACGAATCTTCATTGATAATATCCTTGTTGTAAATCAAACTTTGAGTACACCGTCGCTCCTTGAAGTTGGTCAAACAATTCGTATCCTCGGAGAGGGTATTTATTCTTGATGGTCACGCTATTAAGACCGCGATAATATATACACAGTCTTAATGTGCCATCCTTCTTCTTGACGAATAAGACTTGCTCCCCAGGGAGATGTACTTGGTCTGATAAATCCCACATCCATCCATCACGTAATTGAGTCTTCAACTCTTGTAACTCAACAAGAGCCATTCTATACGGTGTTCTGGCGATCGGGGTGGTTCCTGGTAATACCTCAATGGTGAACTCGACTTCCCTATCTGGAGGGACAGTGGTGAGTTCTTGTGGAAATACATCCGTATATTCCGATACTATATGTACTTGATTAATTTGTGTCTCAACATTGGGTTTGTTAATTACAAACACCAAGTACCCTTTGTGCCCCTCTAGTGATCGCTTCCTCGCTTTCATTGCTAAAATGATTGGGGCAATCTTAACTCGTGCTCTTCCCGAAATTTCTACTTCGGCTTACCGGTTCACATAGCTTAATGGACTTGCGATGACACCATTTGTGCATGGTGTGCGACAACCATTCATCCCAAAATTATGTCGTATTCGGATATAGGTAATAAAATCAAATCGGCAGAAAAATTTATCTCATCAATCTTAACTTCGCATGCATTATAGATAATATATGTTATCGGCTTGCGCCCATAGGAGTTGATACTTCTGACCTATAGGCATATGTTCTATGCATGCATGCGGCTTGTGTACAAAATGTGGTGCGACAAATGAATGCGTTGATCCAGGGTCAAATAGTACTTTAGCGTAGTGGTTAGATACTAGAAGCGTACCTTCCACCACGCCTCATTGCCTCTGGAGCCTCATGTCCGCTAGTGCAAATGCTCGGCGGGCATCTTGCCTTACCCTGGCCGCTACCAGGCTTACGTGGTTGCACTGTTTTGGTCCGGTCTTCGTATTTCGGGCAATCCTTCACCGGTGTTGATTACTACCACATCGTAAACACCTTCCCCGCTTTACGCCAACAATCATTGGCGATGCCCCGCTTTACGCAATGTGTACACACTTGACCCCGATTTCTCTTTCTTGGTCCTTTTCCTTTATCCGTCTCATTAATCGGTCCTTTCGAAACTTAGCAGTCGCTTAGATGGCTGTCCCACAATTGTCCTCTTGAGATCGTTTGATGGCCTACTCTGCTGAATCTGTCCCAATACGTTCATCCCGACTGATGCGGAGAGTCCTTTACTGCGGCCGAGTAGGTTGTCATTTCAACGACAAATTTGTTTTTGAAGTTCTAGCTTCATCCCGTGTGAACTTATATAATTTGTCCTCTTCTGTCGATTGTCCCGAGAGCGTATTTAGACAATCGATGAAACTCGGACTCGAATCGGGCTACGGACATGTTCCCTGTCTCAACTTATGGAACTCATCCCGACGTGCCTCCTTCACGACTTGGGAATGTCTTGCTCATTGAATTCAACCAGAAATTTTCCCACGTCTATCTACTTGGTCATGTTCCCATTTTCTCTCAACCGCTCTCCACCAATCTCTAGCAAATTTATTCTAGTCGGAATGCGGCGAGCGTAACCTTTTGTTCCCCGAGTATTGGAGAGCATTGAAGATTTTCTCGATTTCCCAATCCATTCTTCTCGCTTTTTAGTCATCAGGGCTCTCCTAAGAAAGCCGGTGGGTCAAATCGCAAGAATCGCTCCAAAGTGCGATCATTCACCTCTCTAGCGGGCTCGAGAATACGCCGTTGAGGCTCGATTGTTGCCTCATGAAGACCGTGATCTCCCCATTGCGGGGCTATTGCGGTCAAGTTATCTCCTGCGATCGGCGGAGGAGGTGGTGGTAGTTGGAGGTACCCAATCCCCGGTACATCCTCATACCTTCGGGGAACACGACGGGGTCTCCCCGTGTCCACGGTTTCGGCCATGTATCTCGTAGTTTAGCTACAATTCGAAAGGAATAATTTCAATAAGTACTCGCATATAACAAGTTATATCACAACAGCAATACACAAGACATAGAATAAGTAGAAAAAGTATATTCATTGATGTGAAATTTGAATACACCCGAATGAGTTCATACAACAGGAATATAGAATCGAAGATAAACTAGAGTCGATACAACTTTGATCAAAGTACAACGGAAAGCAAAATACAATAGGATGGAAATAAGCGTCGGCTAAAATCTAGCATAGAATCTATCTACTCGGTGAGGTCGCTGTCATCATCACTAGCGGCCTCGTCCATAACCTGAACCTGATCGGGCTGAGGTACCGCCTCGGCATTAGGCCAGTCAGCTAAATCTGGCCACTGCTCCAGTCCCGGAGCGTCATCAAGTGGGGCGGCTTCAAGCGCCTCGGGCTCTCCCATCCTCCATTGATCCTCATTGGGATCCTCATCGATCTTCTTCAGGATCCTCCTCGGGATCCTCTTCATTATCGGCCTCGAGGTCGGGCATGGTTCGCCTCGGGGCGGGGCAATGGTGGCGCATTAATCGCTAAGGCATCCTCCAAGCAAGATCCCGCCGAGTTAAGGCATGCGTGAGGTCCTCGATCACCGCATTTGTTTGATGATAGTATCTTGAGTCGCCTCGATGGTGGCCCTCGACATGTATCGTCCCTCTCCCACTTTCCCGCGGCCTTACTTGGCGTGTTCCATCTTCGTGCGAGTAATTTCCAAGTGTTCCTGGATTGACTGGATTTGATCTTCGCGAGCACGGATGGTATCCTCGCGATCCTTAGCAAGAAGGGTAAGATCGTTCTTCTCCTCTTGGCTCTTCGTCAGGAGACGTGTTAGTTCTTAGTTGCGGCGGCGTTCCTCTGCCAATTCCGAGGTAGCCCGAAGGTATTCCCCGTGCCATGGTTTGTGTATGCTCGGAAGTAATCACGTTCAAAGACGGGCCTCAATAATTCCCACCAAATAGGTGGCATCGGCTCCATCTTGGTCAAGCCAAACTAAGGAGGATTAGACAAAGTTAAGGAAAAGATAAGGGAGAACAGTGAAAGAATGAATAAAGAAAGTTAGTCAAGAGTCAACTAGGTCAAATCAAGTATGATCATGGAATCTCCAAGTATAAATTCTAACTTAGTATAAAATCGCAATACGGTTCTATGGTATTTTTGAAATTGATTTCACACTTAATTAGTCCAATCGTGGTACTACCCAACACAATCCGGTGGGTCTATCCTATCCTGGGTTTCGGTGTAAGTTTCCATCTTACTAGCCGAGCTCGATACCATAACCTCCACGCCCAAACATGACGCGATGATGATCAATCACTTAAACAAAATAAACCCAACATTCTAGAAAACGATGCAATAATCCCAAGTGAAACAAGGTCTAAAGCAATGAAAACTACAAGTACAACACTATTACAAATACATCCCAACAACCAAATAGCTTACGAGTCCATAACTAGGAAATAAAGTACACATCATATCACCAAACTTTTGTCAAAGGGTCCTACGCCTTAAATTACAGTCCAAAATGGCAAAAGAAAATAAAAGAGTCCAACAAAGAGAAAAATAAAAGAAAGCAAATCAAAGAACATAGATATCAATAGGAAGTAAGTCCAACAAAGCGGAGCAGAGCACGAGAATTCAATCCAAGGCGGGTTCAAACTTTTCTTCGACAAAGTCATCTTCTAAGGTTAGAAAACGGGAGGGGGTGACATAGAAATCTCGATGGATGGGGTGATTGTGTGCAAGTGTGGCGATATGTATATAGTTAATGCGAGAAATTTAGTTGTATGAAAACGCATGATAGATGATGCATGATTTCACACACACCACAATCGTCATGATAAATATATTTAAGTAATATACTTATACGATTAAGAAAATAGTTCGTGGTCAAGCGTGCACTATGGTCCAAGCAGACAGAGAATTGCGTGCGGTTTGTAACGCCAATCCTATGCAAGACAAGTAGTGGTTGCGTACGGATTTGTAGCGCCAACCTATGCAATACAAGTAGCGATTCATTTAATTTGTAGCGCCAACCAAACGGGTCCAATTAACTCCAGAATCGTGTGGATCAGACAGCGATTCCTTCGTTCTTCCTTGTAACTCCCCGAGCAAGATGATCAAAGACCTGTCACCTTATCGCTCCATAGGCAAAGACAAAATCCACAGTGGAGCTAGCAAGGCTCGGATTTGTCATAATCATGATTATATCTCAAGTATTACGACCCGCTTCCCTTGGACAAACTCCGTCCCCGCCTGCGGGATTAGGGCGATGGGGCCGGAGAGTGGAATAGCGAGACGAGCCGCCTGGTTCCATCCTCGACGTATCCACTTCGACGTGAGCTCGACACACCAAGTTGACTCATGCGATAAATTAAATACACGTTCGTAGTCAACCAGCAAACAGTATATTGATTCGGGAAGCAGCTTCATGAAAAGTTTTCGAAAAATTTGCGTAAGGTAATTATGGCATTGGCGGAGTTATTTGGATGAAGATGATTATCGGGAGGATAAGCAATCTTCGATATCTTGAAAGATTAGGTGGAACATAAGTCCGTTATAGATTCAAAATTGCATGTGTATAGTTATTTCATCTTGCACACTCTTACACCCACTTACTTATATATTGAATAAAATTAACATTTTATTCCCATGTGGGATGGTGTCTTTTCACCTTCCCATCATCCATTATCCCATTTCCGAGTGACTAGCTTGTAGATTTTATTTCTCACTCACTCTGAGAATGGTTTTAAGAAGTTAAATATACCACACTCATCTACTCAAAACGTAGAATATTAATTTAATATTTAATTCCTCGGAAATTAAATAATTAGTCACAAAAAATTGATCAAAGTTAGGTATCAAACCATTACTTCTCAAACCAATTTCCAACCATCCCCCACAATCCACATGAGTGGAAATCAAATGCACATGAAAATGCAGACTCTTGTACTCAGTTTAATTGAAACCATATTGTATCAGGACATGTAGTTTGCGACTTTGAACATTCCTTGTAAATATCATCGGATATACCTGCGGCCTAGTGGATGCAATGCCTTGAACTATTACTCCTTCGTGTACACCTAGTCAATGACATTTACACAATATGACTTCATCACATTCCGTTCTTGATTGTGTCCTTTTTGGCCATGGACAACATCTTTGATTCATAAGTGTTACATTGAAGCGACCTCACTTCTCACTTATATAGGTGATCTTTCTTGACCGAGTCAATTTATAATTAAAAGTCCTTATGACTTAACCTTACCACAATCAACAAATTTATTGCACTTGTTTTGCCTTCTAGGGATGGGTAGACTGGTTTACAAGTGCTTAACTCGAACTTTTAAAGTTTAGTTTTCCCATTGAACCAAGTTCTTGGGATCTCCAAATCACCAAGGTTGGGTTACCACTTTAATCGTTCTTTAAATTGTGGATTTTAATCCCATTCCCTCTAGCAATTTACTCAATTGATCTCTATTAAACCCTTTTGTGAGCGGATCCGCTATGTTATCCTTTGACTTTACATAGTCAATTGATATAACACCATTAGAGATCAATTGTCTTACGGTATTATGTCTACAACGGATGTGTCTAGACTTACCGTATACATATTACTTTGTACTCTCCCTATAGTAGCTTGACTATCACAAAGAATAATCACAGGAGGCAATCGGATTTTTCTAGCATGGAATATCTTCTAAAAAATTACGAAGCCACTCTTTTCTTCGCCACTTTATCAAAAGCTATAAACTCGCATTCAATGGTGGATCTAGTTATACAAGCCTCGCTTAGTGGATTTCTATGATATTGCACCTCCTCCAATAGTAAATATATATCCACTAGTGGAGTAGAGTCCTTTGAATCAAAATCCAACTAGCATCACTATACCCTTCAAGTCTCAAGGGTATTTCGAGTAGTGTATTCCATAACTCAGGGTCTATTTTAGATATCTTAGTACCCTAGTTAGTGCTTTCCAATGCTCTTGACTTGGATTGCTTGTATACCTACTCAACTTGTTTACAGGACAGGCAAGATCTGGACGTGTACAATTTGTAATGTACATCAAACTTCCTATCACCTTCGAGCATTCCAACTGAGCTACTGGTTCAACTTTATTTACTACCAGATTTATGCTCAAATCAATGGGCGTTTTGCATGGTGGGCCATCAAAAGCATTGAACTTCTTAAGCATTTTCTCACATAGTGGGGTGTGTCAAGCTAATTCCTTCAGATGTTTTGCCAATTTTGATTCCGAGAATCATATCAGCAATTCCCATGTCTTTCATGTCAAAATTTCTTTTTAACATCTTCTTAGTGTCTATGATTATATCATGACTACTACCCATTATTAACATATCGCTACGATAGACAAATTATGACAAACACATTCGATGTGCCTTTAACATAAACACACTTGTCACATTCGTTGATTTTAAAGCCATTTGACAACATCGTTGTGTCAAATTTAAGATGCCACTGTTTGGGGATTGTTTAAGTCCATACAACGATCTTATCAATTTGCACACCTAGGTGCTACAAATGCTTCAGGCTTTTCCATATATATTTCTTATTCCAATTCACCATTTAAAAACGTAGGTTTTACATCCATTTGGTGAATTTCGAGATTGTGCAAAGCAAAGAATCGCAATAAGCACTCGAATGGATGTAATTCTTGTTACAGAATATGTGTCAAGAAATCACTTTCTTCTTTTTGTTTGAAGCCTTTAGCTACTAACCTGGCTTTATATTTATCAATAGTTCCATCTGTCTTATATTTCTTTTTTAATATCCATTTACACCCTAAAGACTTACTACCTGCAGGGAGATCAACCAACTCCCAGGTATGATTATGTAAAATGGTTTCTATTTCACTATTGATGGCTTCTTTCCAGAGAGGAGCATCTGGACTAGACAGAGCCTCTTTAACTGGACTTGCCTCACCGTCTAACAAGTAAGTGACAAAATCAAGACCAAATGACGTAGCGCTTTTCCTTTTTTACTTCGCTTGGTTCTTCACTCCCTTGTGAAGAACTACTTGCTTTCTCATAAGTTCTTTTGTTAGAACTTATTTCAACCTTTCCTTACAAGGATATACAATTTCAAGAAATAATTGCATTTCTTGATTCAATTATGGTACCTTCGAAATATTTGGATTTTCTGACTTGTGTACCAAGAACCGATATGCACTACTGTTGTATGCATATCCTATAAAAATACAATCAACCGTATTTTTATATATTGAATATGCACTATAGTTATTTCATCTTGTACACTCTTACACCCACTTACTTATATATTGAATAAAATTAATATTTTATTCTCATGTGGATGGTGTCTTTTCACCTTCCCATCATCCATTATCCCATTTTCAAGTGATTAGCTTGTAGATTTTATTTCTCACTCACCACAAAATGGTTTAAGAAGTTAAATATATCACACTCATCTACTCAAAACGTAGAATATTAATTTAATATTTAATTCCTCCGAAATTAAATAATTAGTCACTAAAAAATTGATCAAAGTTAGGTATCAAACAATTACTTCTCAAACCAATTTCCAACAATATATATATATATATATATATATATATATATATATATATATATATAAGATATGGATCAAATAGGTCCTCCTACTTGGGGTGAGTCCATGGGGACACATCCTAACCATAGATCAACAATTTTGGGTTGTCCAGATTTTTAGGGCTTTTTATGTTTATTTATTTGTTTCAACAATTAAAAAGGGTAGGGTGGTAATTTGGCACTTTAGAATCGATTACTAAGATTTCATTCCCTCTTTCACGCGATTGCACCCACTCTTCACGCATACTCTCTCTCCAAATTTCGCTTTCAAAACATTTCTCTGTTGCTTATGTAGTATAGGGTTGTTGCTTATGACTTGCTTATGTAGTTAATGTATCTATGATGCATGTGTAGTGTATATTCGTTGCTTATATAGTATATGCTTATCGCTTATGTAGTATGGGTTTGTTGCTTATGACTTGCTTATGTAGTTAATGTATTCGTGGTGCATACATAGTGTATATTTGTTGCTTATCTAATATGACTTGTTGCTTATGTAGTATGAGTTTGTTGCTTATGACTTGTCGATGTAGTTAGTGTATCCGTGGTGCATACGTAGTGTATATTCGTTGCTTATGTAGTATAAGCTTGTTGCTTATGTAGTATGTGTTTGTTGCTATGACTTGCTTATGTAGCTAATGTATTCGTGGTGCATACGTAGTGTATATTTGTTGGTTATGTAGTATAGGATTGTTGCTTATGTAGTATGAATTTGTTGCTTATGACTTGCTTATGTAGTTAATGGTATATAAAAACACAATGACACATCTACACAAGCAACAAATTACATCTTCATAAGCAAACTTCGAACTGAAGTCAAGCTCTAAGCAACTATGGCAAATTGTCTCGCAACTTTTTTCACACAATAGTGCGTTGAAGAAGAAGGATGAATGGTTTCTCACGAATGAGATGAAGAAGGAGGATGATTAAGGAAGATGAAATTTGTTCATGTTGAATTTGATGTGAGATTTTGATAGATTGTGTGATCAAAATGTGAACAGAAATCCCATGAATATTGGGTAATTTTGTAGGATGACTAATTTGTTAGATAAATGTTTTATAATGATTTTGATGATTTTGTTCATATGTGTTTTTAAACCAAAACAATGTCCCTAAATGTTGTCTAAATACTTCCAATCGTCTTAAAATGTTTTTACTATTTTTTGGAGTATTTCTTGGAGTTTATTTTCGATTTAAAATTGGACAACACATTTGTTTCAGTTCGACCGGTCGCTTCTATAGGGCAACCCATACCGTGTTGGGTTTTGGAACAGAAAAAAGGGACGGAGGGAAATCAATGAGGGCGGCAGTCGACCGGTGAGGGCGACCGGTCGACCCTTGGGCGACCGGTACCTGAAGCCCCCCCGAAGAACAGAAACTTCTGTTTCTTCGTTTTGGTCTTCCTCGACCGGTCCAACATGAGGGCGACCGGTCGCACCCCCCTCCGACCGGTCCCCCTGTGTAAAAATTCGCAGAATTCAATTTCAATCTTATCTCTGCGCGACCGGTCGAACCCCTCTTTTGACAGCAAAACTATCCGTTGAGTTTTAGACAACTTTTCCCTATTTTGTGGGATTGATTTCTAACAGCTATATTGATCATTTTAAATGGTTTCTTTTGCAGCAAATCACTCCCCAAGGAGGAGCCAATGTCTGGAAATGAAAGCCAAGTCCTCTCCTATAAATAGAGGCTTCATTCAAGCAACAAGACACAACACTCAATACAAGCAAAAAGAGCAAACAAAGCAAACACTTCTATATCTTGTTGTATTAGCCTAAGCACTTTCACTTGCACAAATTTGAGGTCTAGGCTTTCTATTCTTGATTACACTTTGCACTCAAATTGTAATATTCATCATTGAGTTGTAATCTTGATTTTTGGTTATCATTCAAACACAAGATATCCTTGTGAGTGTTCTTGTGGTAAGAGTACACTTGGGTGATCTAGGTGATAGGTGTTTGAAGATTGTGGTAATCTTCAAAGGTCTTTGTAAGAGGGTTGTAGTAATCTTCAAAGGTCTTTGTAAGAGGGTTGTGGTAATCCTCAAGGTGGTGAAAGAGGGTTGTGGTAATCCTCAGGTGTTGTATTAATTTTTGGTAAATTAATAAAATCTTTTTTTTTCTTTTTGAAATCCATCCCTGAGATATCTTTGTGGTGGTAGAGGATTAGGCCCTAGGTGGGTTGAACCTCTTTAAATCAACGAGTGTTGTTTATTTTCCGCATTTACATTCTTGTCATTTACTTGTTGTTTTTCAAAAAGAGGGTGATTTGCGAAAAATCGGCATAATCTATTCACCCCCTCTAGATTATCGTAGCCACTTGGACTAACAAGTGGTATCAAAGCCAAACTCTTTGGCTAGCTCGTTCCCGAGTAAAGAGGAAGGATCCATGGCTACAAATGATGCTCATCTCACCACCGCGCTCCACTAATAAGCCACCACTATTCGACGCCAACAACTACGCATTTTGGAAATACCGTATGGAGTGCTTCCCTCTGGGTGCGGGTTCGACATTTGGAATGTGGTCATTGAAGGAGTTGATCAACCAACAAAGAAATCGGAGGATGGCACCTTGGATCCTAAACCTTTCAAGGAATTTGATGAAAACGACAAAAAGGCTTTCTCTTTAACGGTAAGGCCTTAAATATTTTGCATTGTTCTCTTTACCGCCACCGAGTACAATCGCATAAGAGGCATAAGGTCGGCACATGAGGTTTGGGAAAAATTGGAAACAATCTATGAAGGGACTAAGAAAGTCAAGCAAGCAAGAAAGATCATGCTTGTTAAAGACTTCGAAACTTTAACATGTATGATGGCGAAAGCATCTCCAAGATGGTGGAAAGGCTTGACAATATTGTTAATCCTCTTGTGGCCCTCGGCAAAGTCATCTCCGAAGAAGACAAGGTGACCAAGGTATTGAATGCACTTCCTACTCATGGTCCGAAAAAGTAATGGCAATCACGGAGGCACAAAATCTTGAGACACTCAAGTTTGATGAGCTTATTGGAAATATACTCATCTATGAAGTCTATCTCAAGGAGAGGAAAAATTCCAAACCATCCACAAATCAATCGGGTATGCAAATTATTCCTAAAGGTCTTGCTTCTTCTTCTAATAATGCATACTATGATAATGATGATGATGAGGAGACGGCCGCACTTGTTCGAAAATTTGCAAAATTTGTAAATAAAAATAAAGCAAGAAAACCAAGAGATAATGCTTGCTTTAAATGCGGAAAACCCGGCACTTCATTGCCGATTGCCCTAAGCTCGATGAAGATGAGCAAAAGAAAAAAAGCCTTTTACAAAAAAGAAGGCTCTAAATGCGGAAGTCAAAACATGGGATGAACTACTCGAAACAACCGATGAGGAAGGAGAAACCGAACACGGTCTCATGGCTTTAGACGATGAAAACAATGAGGTACACTCAAATTCTTCTACTTCCTCCATAGTTGATGACTTGCAATGTGATTTTGATGAATTGCAAATTGAGTTTCAAAATTTAATCGTTAAATACAAAAATTTGAAAAAAGAGCATAAGGAGATTAAGGTTGAAAAGGAAATTTTTTTACCTCTTATGAATCTCTGACAAAGCTCATACTCTTACTCTTACTAGAATTCATTCTCTTGAAACCGAAAAGGAATTGCTCACAAAAGATATTGAATGTTTGAAAAATGATATGCATTGTTTCAACATAAGTACGGATAAAGTCACAAAAATTTTAGATGCACAAAGAGGTGAGAATTCCAAATCGGGACTTGGTTATAAGCCATTTCAAAGTATTTTTAAGAAAAATAACCAAGGTCCGACTTTTGTACGTGCTAATAATTATAATACTCCTACTTGTTTTTATTGTGGCAAAGTTGGACATTATGCTAATAATTGCAAATTGAGAAATAGCTCAAGACATGTTTGGAGACCCAAAGGTCTCAAGACTAACCCCCATGGACCCCAAAATTATAGGGTACCTAAAAGAAATTCTTTTGTAGGTAATAGGGGCTATAACAACAATGGAAGATTCAAAATGGCTTGTGGACAGCGGATGTTCACGCCATATGACCGGGAGGAGAGAGCTTTTTACCAACATCAAGCTCCAAGAAGAGGGTATGGTCATGTTCGGCAATGGCAAAGGAAACATTCTTGGAAATGGAGAAATTGGTAACTCTTCCTTCACTCTTAGTAATGTTCTATTAGTTGAAGGGCTTAAGTTTAATTTGATAAGTGTTAGCCAACTTTGTGATTCAAAATATGATGTTTCCTTTAATAAAGAAAAATGCCTTATACTTAAAAATGGTGAAATTATTTGTGAATCAAATAGAAAAAGCAATCTTTACAAAATTTGTACAAGTGATTTGGTTAGTCAAAATGTTTCTTGTTTAGTCGCCAATAATGATTTAACTAGTTTATGGCATAGGCGACTTGGACATGTTGGATACAAGAATTTGAAAAATATTTACAAAAACCAACATGTGAAAGGACTACCCAAATTGAATTTTGAAAATCTTGGCTTATGTGACACTTGTCAAAAGAACAAATTAGTTAAGAGTAGTTTTAAGCCCAAAAATGAAATTTCCACAACCAAACCCCTACAAATGCTTCACCTTGATTTGTACGGGGATATTGGTACGGCTAGTCTAAGTGGAAAACATTACACCTTTGTTATAGTCGATGATTTTTCGAGATATACTTGGGCTCTTTTTCTTATCAATAAAAGCGATGCCATTAATGAGTTTGTTAAGTTGTGTAGACTTATTGAGAATGAAAAAGAAGATACTATCAAGTCTATTCAAAGCGATCGAGGTGGATAATTTGATGGTGAATTTAGAGTATTTTGTGAAACCAAAGGATATGCTCATAATTTCTCGGCTCCAAGGACACCTCAACAAAATGGAGTAGCCGAAAGGAAAAATCGGACATTACAAGAGATGAGTCGGTCCATGCTCAATGAATTTTCACTTCCAAAATATTTTTGGGCCGAAATAAGTACCGCTTGCTATGTTATTAATCGAGTTTATATTCGTCCTAAAATGAATAAAACTCCATATGAGCTTTGAAAGGTAGAACTCCAAATATTAGTTATTTCAAGATATTTGGTTGTAAATGCTTTATTTTGAATACCAAGGATCAATTAGACAAACTTGATCCTAAAGCCGATGAAGGGATATTTATGGGATATTCAACAAAAAGCAAAGCATATCGGGTTTACAATAAGACTAGTGGAGTTGTTGAAGAATCCATTCATGTCAAATTTAATGAAGCTTTGGGAGTTGAAAAAATACCTAATGATGATAGTGATGAAGAAGATATTATTGAACAAATTGTTCAAATTGATGATCAACCGTCTACATCAAATGATCAACCATCTACTTCAAATGGTCCTCAAGAAGATAGAGGTGATATCTCGGATCTTCCCGTTGCATTGAAATTTAAGGGAAATCACCCAAAAGATCTTATTATTGGTGATCCCTTGACAAAGTGATGACCCGGAGAAAATTTGCCGAGAAAGCTCTTATTTCTCAAAAAGAGCCTAAAAATGCTAAGGAGGCTATTGAGGATGAGGATTGGTTTCTAGAGATGCAAGAGGAGTTGAATCAATTTGAAAGAAATGATGTATGGGAATTATTACCTTGTCCTCCATCTCAAACTATTATTGGTACAAAATGGGTATTCCGGAACAAACTTGATGATCAAGGCAACATTGTTCGAAATAAGGCAAGGTTAGTAGCTCAAGGGTATTGTCAAGAAGAAGGTATTGACTATGATGAAACTTTTGCACCGTAGACGTTTAGAAGCTATTCGTATCTTACTTGTCTATTCTTGTTTTAAAAATTTCAAACTTTACCAAATGGATGTTAAATCCACTTTCTTAAATGGTATTATTCAAGAAGAAGTCTATGTAAAACAACCTCCGGGGTTTGAAAATTTTTCTAGGCCAAATGATGTTTATAAACTTAAAAAGGCCTTGTATGGTTTAAAACAAGCACCCCGTGCATGGTATGATAGACTTAGCTCTTTTCTTTTACAAAATGGTTTTATAAGAGGTAAAGTTGATACAACTCTCTTTGTTTTTGAAAAAGGGCAAGATTGTTTACTTGTGCAAATATATGTTGATGATATTATCTTTGGTGCTACTAATGATTCTTTGTGCAAGAAATTTTCTAAGTTAATGCAAGGAGAATTCGAGATGAGTATGATGGGGGAGCTTAACTTCTTTCTTGGACTTCAAATTAAGCAATGTCAAGAAGGTATTTATATTTCGCAATCAAAGTATACAAAAGAACTTTTGAAAAAGTTCGGCATTGAAGAAGGAAGAACCGTCTCTACTCCTATGGCAACAAATGTCAAAATTGACAAAGATGAGACATGCAAGTCCGTGGATGAATCAAAGTATCGAGGTATGATTGGTAGTTTACTTTATTTAACCGCTAGTAGACTGGATATTCTTCATGCCGTATTCCTATGTGCTCGTTTTCAAAGCAATCCCAAAGAATCTCACATGAGTGTCGTTAAAAGGATTTTTCGATATTTGAAAGGCACCATTCAATATGGTTTATTTTATCCAAAGAATGAAAATTTTTCTCTTAAAGGTTATAGTGATTCGGATTATGCGGGAAATATTGATGATCGGAAAAGTACTTCCGATCATGTCAATTCTTAGCGATTGCCTAGTTTCTTGGTTTTCAAAGAAGCAAAACTCGTGTTTCTCTTTCAACGGCCGGCCGAATATATTTCCGCCGCATTTTGTTGTACTCAACTTCTTTGGATGAAACAAACCTTAGCGGATTACAAATGCTCTTTTGAAAATGTACCTATCTTTTGTGATAATATATCCACTATAAATATTGCTCAAAACCCTTCATCATAACCGTACTAAACTTATTGAAATTCGGCATCATTTTCTAAGGGATTGTGTTTCTAAACGTAAAATTGAGATATCTTTTGTTCCATCTCAAGATCAATTAGCGGATATTTTCACAAAACCGCTATCTTCCGAGATTTTCGCATCGATATGAGCTCGGTTAGGCATAATGCATATTGAATAAGGTTTACGTTTGCATTGCGCACATTTTTAAAACTTAGGGGCGAAAAATCGGTTTTTTGGTTGAAAATTCGGATTTTGGTAAAACTGACAAGACATTGAGTGAAGGATTTGAGGGCAACCGGTTGCCCTCAACTCAACCTCGGCGCCCTAAGCTATATATATTTTGGCTTTTAAACGTTAAATCTTCAGCATTCTTCATTTTAACATTTTTTGGCCATTTTTCGTCCCCTTTGCCAAATTCACTCTAATTTCATTCAAAAATGGTTTTCATGCATATTTTACACAACATGGACATTATTTAGCATGATCATCATCATTATGGCTCATTCTTTCCGATCAAATGGTAAGAATTTCTCTTCTTTTGCTCAATTGGGTTGAACCCTTGAGTTTTCGAATTACTTGAAAATTTTTGATGTAATTTTTGTATGATCATGATGAGCTTGGTTGTTATGTTGTTATGTATGATGATTGACTTGAATTGATGTTGAAAATTTTTGGCTTGAACCATTTACAAAGGTTATATACAACCTCTTTTATTTTTCAAGCACACAAGGTGTTCGATGAAATGTCGCTATGAAAATTTCAACTTCTACATGATTCTCTAGCTTCTAAAAGTCTTCTATACTTATTAAGATCATGTTTTGGCAAACAAAACGAGCGTATGAACTCTTCGTGTTACATTTCTCCCATTTTCCTTGAATTTTAAGCTAAATTGCTAAATGGTTGATAAACCGTCTCTTTTGCGCACTTTGATTGTATAATGTGTTTATCATCCTAACATTCTTTTGATGATTCCAAAGGGGAGAAAGCAGAAATTGGCTCGTTAGCCAAAAGAAGATATTAAAAGCTCGCGATAAAAGCTCTTAAGCGATGGCCTTCTAAAGCCAAGAATACCTAGTCCATGGCTTGAATATGTTTATAAGTATTGTGACAAGGGAGCTTCCTAGCCCATGATGTCTTTATGCTTCTTATATAAGCTAGTTATAGCTTGTACTTCTAACTTATTTTCATTTGATGATATGCTCATAGATAGGGGAGCGTTGGATATAATGCTTTTAACGGATAGTTTACCTATAAAAACCGGAAAATTTATTTGTTTTTCAAATCGTCCTCGAAAAATTGTTTTGGTTTGTAATCATCAAAAATGGAGAGTTTGTTAGATAAATGTTTTTATAATGATTTTGATGATTTTGTTCATATGTGTTTTTAAACCAAAACAATGTCCCTAAATGTTGTCCAAATACTTCCAATCGTCTTAAAATGATTTTACTATTTTTTGGAGTATTTTTTGGAGTTTATTTTCGATTTAAAATTGGACAACACATTTGTTTCAGTTCTCGACCGGTCGCTTCTATAGGGCAACCCATACCGTGTTGGGTTTTGGAACGAAAAAAGGGACGGAGGGAAATCAATGAGGCGGCCGGCCGACCGGAGGTCAACCGGTGAGGGCGACCGTGCACAAGCCCCCAAGAACGAAACTTATGTTTCTTCGTTTTGGTCTTCTCGACCGGTCCAACATGAGGCGACCGGTCGCACCCCCTCCGACCGGTCCCTCTCGTGTAAAAATTCGCAGAATTCAATTTCAATCTTATCTCTCAAGCGACCGGTCGAACCCCTTTTTTGACAAAGAAACTATCCGCTTGAGTTTTGGACAACTTTTCCTATTTTGTGGGATTGATTTCTAACAACTATATTGATCATTTTAAATGGTTTCTTTTGCAACAAATCACTCCCCAGGAGGAGCCAATGTCCTGGAAATGAAAGCCAAGTCCTCTCCTATAAATAGAGGCTTCATTCAAGCAACAAGACACAACACTCAATACAAGCAAAAAGAGCAAACAAAGCAAACACTTCTATATCTTGTTGTATTAGCCTAAGCACTTTCACTTGCACAAATTTGAGGTCTAGGCTTTCTATTCTTGATTACACTTTGCACTCAAATTGTAATATTCATCATCGAGTTGTAATCTTGATTTTTGGTTATCATTCAAACACAAGATATCCTTGTGAGTGTTCTTGTGGTAAGAGTACACTTGGGTGATCTAGGTGATAGGTGTTTGAAGATTGTGGTAATCTTCAAAGGTGCTGTAAGAGGGTTGTGGTAATCCTCAAGGTGGTGAAAGAGGTTGTGGTAATCCTCAGGTGTTGTATTAATTTTTGGTAAATTAATAAAATCTTTTTTTCTTTTTGAAATCCATCCCTAGATATCTCTTGGGGTGGTAGAGGATTAGGCCCTGGTGGGTTGAACCTCTTTAAATCAACGAGTGTTGTTTATTTTCCGCATTTACATTCTTGTCATTTACTTGTTGTTTCGAAAAAGAGGGTGATTTGCGAAAAATCGGCATAATCTATTCACCCCCTCTAGATTATCGTAGCCACTTGACTAACATAATTTACCCATGTCTCTAATTACCAACATTTAATCAATTTTTAGCTCTAAAATCACAACCATGAAAAATCTAGATATGTGGCTAGGATTGGTCCCTATGACTTACCCTATAAGGTGGTCTCATATAACCCTCTCACTATATATATATATATATATATATATATATATATATAAATCCTTTATTTTAACTCACATAATAATAATATTTTCATAAATGTAATATATCTTTTAACAAACAATTATTTTCCAAATAAATGGGATGCTACCTTAATTTAGTAAAATAAAAACTACAAAATTAAAATACTCGAAAACTTGAGTTGGCAATAAATTACATCAATTCTAATGTCAAAATTACAAATAAACAATACATCAGTTACTATATTTTACTTGCCTATTTATATAATTTAGGCATCTTAAATTGTGCTCGACTTTCTTTTATAATATCAAACTCATCCAGTTGAGTCAATACTAAAAGTATGAGAATTTCTTCCTCAATATATATTAGTAATAAATAAGACAAAAAGTTGTGTTTCAAACTTAATATGATAAATACACCCAATGTAAAACTGACTTTTCAATCTACAACTTCAAATTCCAGTATCCTTCCACTAGAATTAGCATTGGTTCAATATTCTTATTAGCATGCCTTATGATTTCAACAATAATAGTTTCACTATATTAATCGTTAAGATTCCAAATTAACTTTTCAAATTATATTCTAAAATTTTAAGATTCTACATCTTTGTGTAGAGATAAATCGAGTTGAGTTTGGGCAATACTCAAGTCGAATAGAAGTTTTCATCCAGTTTCCAACAACGTTGATTTAAGAGTTTAGTTATATTTTGATTTCCTCATAAAAGTGACTTAGATTTTTTTATACCCTTTTTGATAATACATAACTTATAACTACGGAACAATCTCTAGACCTCACCGACCCCGGATTCGAACCCCATCTTACCACTTTCAAACACTTATTTTGGATTGGTTAGACGATCGAGTTGTGTCCGAAGGCAAACTAGTTTAATTTTAATAATGTTATAAGTGCTTAGTAAAATTTAGCATCGAATGCCCAACGAAACTTAATAATTTAGTGAATTTTGATTTTTTTTTTTTTTGGAGTACAAATGGAGATAGGAGGGATGGAACACACAATGATTATATGATCAAATCCCGGTTAATCGCCCTAACAACACAAGCTTCTACCACTGAAATGTAAGGTTGATTCCGTAACTTGAATATGCATCTTAACATTGCCTCTTCTTATTGCGTTAAGTGTCGTAAACTTCTTGAATATTTTAGTTTGAAAGTTAAGATCATACCTATTTACACTTGCAAGATACGAGCTAGCTCTTACTATGACTATTTGATGAACTGGTTCGTTTAACATTCATGTTTACTGCATTACATTTAAAATTTGACACTAAAATTCGCAGGTTTTGAATTACTAAAACGTTGCAGATATTGACATATTTTGATTGATCAACAAAATAGATGTTATTTTGGAGAATTAAATTAAATAAAATTTCAAAATAATATTAAAAATCATACAATTCATAGTTAATATATATTTCTACAAAGTGTCACAATTTAATTGCCTATTTAATTTGTCTGCAAATTAATTATGCTATCGATTTCTAAATTTTTGGTTAGTAGTTATTAAGCATGAGGCATCGAGCATTGCCGACCTCTAGATAATATACTACTAGTTGGCTCAGATATACCATTAATTGTTGGTGACTTGGTGCGAGAGTCTAATTTGAGCCTCATTTTTCTATGAAATATCCCCAACAATTGTCTAAGATACAAAATACTATTTTAAACATATATATATTTTAATTCATGAATTAAAAGTTAAAGCACCTTTCTACAATAAAATAATCCAATGTATCTTCTAATAAAAGTAAAAGTACTAGAAAAGAGAAGATATACTACTTTCCATTAAACACCTATATTTCTTTTTAATTTAAAACATCTTTTTTTTTTTTGAGTACAATTACAAAGTCACGATAGGGAGTAGGACGGGTGAAGATTTGATCTCGGTCATAATTGATTCTGAAACGCCAAACCAACCGAAATACAATCAATTCCCTTAATTTAAAACATCTTAAAGGTATGTATTTATTACTTATTAGTTTATATGTTGTTTAAAAAAATGAAAGAGATTAGCATCTTACCAATTCAATTTTTTAACTAAATACAAGGCTTCTCTTGAAGACAGTTTATAAGGACGCACATCATATACCACAATGTGTGAGAATAATCAAAATAAAAATAAGTTTAGTTTTTGGTACATGTTTTGAACTTTATAAATATATTTACAATTTTGTAGTAGCAAGAGAAAACAAAACGAAAAAATGTATCGACCTTGTAATTGTTCATAGGCACTTAGGCAGACTTAATTAATAGGCCATTTTAAAGAACGCTTTATAGTTCCACACGGCCGAAGCATAAAGGAATATGCTCTCCTTTTTGTCTATTTTCTCTTAGTTGAATTTGATGCCCCTTGAAAACGTCTAAAATGCGAGAAAGTGTATTAGATACATAATACTATTAGCAATAAATTTCCATAATTAGTTCTCAGGATGTTGTACTGATTTATTTTATTGACAACTAGGATGCATTTAATAATTTCCAAAATGATTTAATTTCTTAATGAAATATAATTTGAAATATTTAATAAAATAATGTTTTTTTAGTACTATAATTATGTTTTCTTGGTCCAAGCTCCAAAAACAAAAAATTTCAAGAAATCCCAACTTTAGTCTATCTGTGGTCTCTTGACTTTTTGTGGAGATGGATGACTCAAGACCACTTTGGTTAGCATTTTTTTTTGATCGGTACTTTGGTTAGCATTTTCTTGGAAGTGTAATGGGCATGGGGACCCCAACTTTTTTCCCCAACTCCACTATTCAATTTTGGCAACTTCTTGTGGCTTTTATTATTTTGTTTTTGTTTTTTTCCACCTTTTATGCATCTTGTTTTAATTTTCTCTAGAATTAATTTTAGTGAACAAAATTGGAAATCAAAGAGAAAAAGAGCATATTAATTTACCGGCTAATTAAAGTGGTTCATTATTTTGAACTTTTTGATTACCTAACAATGGGATTGTGCACGGATTTGGAGATTATCAAAACCGAACCAAAATCAGTTGGCTTTTTGACTTTCCCGAACCTCATTGTCCCGAAAATATTTCCTGCGGTTCTGAGATTTTTAAATACCCATACCGAGAACCGTATCGAACCTCTCCGAACCGAGGATCCGAAGCTAGAACCGATTTTAAATATTTTATATAAATACATATATATTATTTCTATTTTATTTATATTTTGATATTGAGTTATCAAAAAACTATTTGAAAGTAAATTAAATATAAAACACATTTAAAAAACCCATAATACTGCAACTATTATGAATTTTAAAAAATTTAGTATTAATAATAGAGTAAATTATTTGAAATTAAAATTAGTTAAATGATTAGTAAATTGCACTTAAAAGAGAAACAAGTAATACTACCATATATTATAACAATATAAAAAGATCATATTTTTAATTCTTTTACAACATCACATAAATTATAAATATAATATACATATTATGTTAAGTTGTTAAGTAGGAAATATTGAGATTATAAATTTTTTACAAATTTTTATTTCATGTTAGTTTTATCAAAATTATTGGTTAATTATAGTTATTCTAAGTCAATAGAAGGGCAATTGCCCAAATAATATACTATTATTGTATTATAGTGGTTATTAAATTTAAAATTTAGGATTGATGTTACCTATTATGGTTTTAGTATTAATTTTGAGACTACACTAAAAAGATCCTAGAACTCTATAAGTATATCCATTTGGTGATTTTTATATTGATTTCTTTTTTTCTTTTTCTTTTTTTCAAATTTGTATGTTTTATTTATGTCTAATCTCCGAATCTCCATTCCGAACCAAACCATACCGTCCTGTCCCATTAGAACTGAATCTTCATCCCGAACCGTCTTGAACTTTCAATACGGTTCGGGATGGAGAATTTTTTCTATGGTTCGATTTTGGAGATTTATTTTTAGAATCTCCCAACTTTGGGACAGTTCTAGAGATTTCCGAATCTCCGAACCGTCTCATCCCGTACACACCCCTGCCTAACAAATAACAAGATTAGGTAAAATAGTCTTTTAAATGGCAATAATGATTTGTAGAGAATTCTTTAAAATGTCAAATCAAGAATAGTTGATGACAAATTAGGCCATCAACATTGACCTAGGTAATCCCATATCTTATTTTGAAACAACTGTCCCAAAGTCATCGATCCATGGGGATCTTTATTCTTGTGTTTGTTTTTTTCATATTTTGCTCACATTTTTTATTTAATCTCAAAAACTACTTCCCTGTAGATTTTAAAATAAAAGGCATGCCAACAATATTTACCCTTTGGCCCTTGGTTAACCAGATTCTAACGTTTGAAATAGTTGTTATTAATTAGTAGGAGTACTATATTTTCAGAAGAAACAATTTATACTTCAAAAATATAGATATGCTGTATTTGAATTTTATGATCTTCAAAGATCTTTGTCACATGTGACAAAAGATATATCTTTACCATTACAATATATCGAAATCTTATCTTCTGAATATCTACGTATCAAATATTTTTGATATCTTTTCATCTTTAATTATGACTTTTAAATTTACAATATATAATTAGTACATCATTCAAAAAAAGAAGAAGACATAACATTAGTGCATAAATAAAGAATTTTCAACCAATGCCACTTGTAAACTTAATATACACAATAAAATTTGAATGCAACACTTAAAAAGCTTTTGACTATATTGTAGTCTCAATCTATGTCACTTGACGAAAATCTTAATGGGCAACAAATATATTAATAGGTCAAGTCCAAATAGAAATTTCGATCCAAGAAAAAAAGAACAAGAAAAGTAGTACGTAGTTTCTTTATTCGACTTCTATTTGGTTTTTCTAATGTTCTAAATTAATATTTTATTTTAAATAAAAAATTATTTTTACCATAAATATATTTTCACTTTATGAAATTATGGGGACATTACAAACTTTTTAACCACAGTACAAAATAGAAAATCGCTTGTGATAGTAAAAGTGGGGGAAGAAATTAGCGATGGATATGGTTTTATTTTAAAAAAATTTCTTTTGGTAGAGAATAGTGGTAAAAAAATGTGGAAGAAAAACGATAAATTTTGAGAGCATAATTGAATGTGAGATGGAAAAGTAATGATGAAAATTGGTTTGTTTAAATATAGTAAAATAATGATTTGATATGATTAGTAGTTAGAAATGTGTGAGTGAAGTGAATAGTGAAATTTGTGGGAGAATATAATAAATGATTAATTTTTTCTCAAAAAATGTGCGGATGTGATTGGTAAGAAGAAAAATAAGAAAATGTGAAAGTGAAAAAATAATATATGTTTTGAAAATTTTTATAAACAATTGTATGTTTGGTTAAAAGATTTTCCCAACTAACGAAAATAAAACCGACTCACATTCATTGGGAGCCTTAGGTGAATGTCCTTGGGTGAATATGTAAACGCATGGATGGACTTTAGTGCTTAGGAAAGATGCGTTCTAGAAAAAGTTGGGAAAGTTTTTGAGTTGATATTGACTTAAAGCTTCCAATTGTTTGTGGAACACATAATTGACTTCCAGAAATTAGTTTGATTTTATTTTTATACCTATTTCTATGGTTTATAATTTCAAAAATTTGATAATAAGATCCAGGCCGGAACTAAGGAGGCCTACATAGCCCCCGACGCTCTCCAATTTTTTTATGCCATTTTCTCTAAGGAAAAAAAAAAACAAAATTATATATTTTTAAGGGACAAAGTTGAATAGTTGAGGGGAAAAATATTGAAATAGAGGTAGACAAACCGATTAGCTATCTCTTTGAATAAGATGTCTATAGAAATGTTTTGAAACTTGGACCGGATCGGTTCGGCCGTTTAAGCGGGAACCGGTCACATGCCAGGTCCGGTCCTAAAAACCGTTTGCTACCTGGTCAAACCCGATAAAAACCCAAAAATCGGAACTTGGTTAACCCTTGGTTCAATTTTATTTTAAGATTTTATTTTATTTTATTACAAACGAAAAATATTAGGTAAATTTACATATAACTTTTCATTGTATTCGATTTATACATATATTTGAATATTATAATTTATTAAACTTGTTTTTGTTTTGATTTGTATTTGAATTTTTTTACATTTATGCTTGTATTTATCTTTGACATTTGTGCATATATATGTGTATGTATATGGATCAACTGATTTTTTAAAATGATTTAACCCGTTGAACCAGTGACCCAATGACCCAGATATTAATCCGGTTCGATGTCTGGTTCGGGTTTAAAAACATTGGTCTTTAGTGTTCTTGTAAAAAAATGGTATTTATTTGATTTGATTATTGAATCTTTTACTTAGCATTTCATAATCCCATCAACATATTTTTCCCCATTTAACAATAGATCACAAGAAAATACTTTTTGCAATTTCTTTCAATAAATATCATTGATTTTCATTTCCTATGGTTTCAATTGTTCCTTAATTATATATGCGACTACGTCAAAATGAATAATTGCAAGCAAACGGGGCCGTTCCTTTGGAGAACTTGCCACGTGTAGAGCTCAGGTATAAGACGGTAGAGATCTGTTACATTGACAGGACCTCTAATAGTAGATTTACCAACACGTGGCAATATTTTTCAGGAATATCTGATCGAATGGTCAAGATATGGCTGTGATTTGTTAAATATGAAATCCCCACGAAAGATTGACAATCCCTAAATATATAATAGTATGCGGCACCGTGCATCTATTTGTTATAGACTTTCTAGAACATAAAGTAAAAATATCTGATTGTGCCCTCACACATTATTTACCAAATTACAGTAATTATTTCTCTCTCACACACAGTACACACAATATATATGAATATACAGTTCAGAGTTTCACACTCTATTGAGAGCTCATTAACACCCAGTGCGTGTGAGAGAGAGAAAGAAAGAAAGAGAGAGAGCGTAGTTCGGTGTTGTATAACTGGTTTTGGGAAAGTTTGCATGAGATTTTCCTGAAGATTAGAAGAGGCAAAATCTCTCTGTCTCAAATCTCTATTTCTCTGTGGGTGAGTTGACGCTTGATTACTTTGTGCTTTTTTTTTCTTTTTCTGTCGTTTTTGTTTCATTCTAAGTATGAATCTGATATTCTGGTTTCAATTGTATTCTGTCTTATGAATTTGGGGAGTGAGATATTACTTTCCTGGCTGCGACTTTGTTTTTTCATCTGTTTGGGTGTGGTTTCTGGGTTTTTGGATCTTGATTGACCGATCGTATTTCTTTCGTTTTTCTATATTTTTTGGGTGGTTGACTACTGATACGGTGAAATTTTGACTAAAGTTATAGCCGGCACTTGAGTTTTTGTGCCTTGTGTGAAAGTCAAAGTTTTGATCTTTCGGTGATTTTTGATCAGCAATCTTATACTTTCAAGGAACGTAGGTTACAGAAATTGAAAGTTCTCATTTTAGGACTAAACGCTACAAAGTACAAATCATGGAACTTCAGTCAAAAACAGGCATCAAAATAGTTTTGTTTTGCATTTTAATTTTGGAATGAGATCAGCCATCCCCATCCGCAGAACCCCACCAAGAAGGGGAAAAAGATTACTAATCGCATTGAAATATATAACATAAAATACATTTAGTTGGTATGCCGTGGTGTATTTGTGTGTTTATATACTTATATGTCTGTTATCAGACCTGAGTTGACTTATGACTCATTTTCATCTTTTGTGTCTTTCTGGTGTATCTGTGTGCTTGAATTGTTGTAGGAAGTATGTTTTGAATGGGGTGGGGTTATGGGTTTGCACCTATCTCCTTGCATTAAGCTTATTGCAGCTAGAGCTGGGGTATATTAGAGGTTGAATACATGTCACTGTACCTGATATTGGCTCATCTAAAGATATTCAAGTCGATGAATTTGCCATGTTTCAGTATAGTTTAACATAAAAGAGTTGCCTAAAGGTTTGCGAAAAATTAGCGTACTGTGGAACTGCTAATGTTGAAAAATCGATAACAAATTTGATCATTTACCTTGTTAAATTAGAAAAGAAAAACTGATTCGTCTTCTGTGAGGTTGTTGAGCGCAGATTTAACAGCTTTGATAAGAGCAGGACACTCTTAAGTTGACATAGTCGTACGTGGCATAATATGTCTGTTATATGTTTGATCTTGGGTGCTGTATGACATTTCTCTGTGTTTACCTGCTTTCCTATTCTTTGGAGAAGTTGATTCGTACTAAAATGGCTTCATGCAATTTTTGTAGTGATTGATAAGCTCAGTTGCTATACGACAGTAACACTAGGCAGCATCATGTTTTTCCGCAAGAGTAATCCTTCGCACGATGGTGAGAGTGTTGAGCTGCAGAAGGAGCGCAAGGTAATATTAATATTTTTGTTTCTTGAAATAATATTTGCATATCAATTGATTACAAAGCTCCTGGTTGAAGTAGCTGAAAAGGAAGTAGATGATGATTTTATTTCAGTTGTTGTGCGTGAACACTGCAGTCTCTGATTACTATGTTTCTTGCAAAATTCATTAATGTTTTGCAATTTTGGGAAATCATTTGTGTGAATGAATCCCTCCATAATTCTTCATGTCATAAAATGTGCGATTAATTTAGTATGTAATTGACAACAAATAAAATTTACATCATCCTGCTTGTTCTCTAATTACATGCTTGAAGATCGTCTGATAGATTTTTCTTTTTTCTTTTATTTAATTTTTTTCTCTTGCAGTTCAACGAGCTTAAAGCTTCTCTAGGACCATTGTCCGGTCGCAGTCTGCAGTATTGCACTGATGCCTGTTTGAAGAGATATCTCGAAGCTCGGAACTGGAATGTAGACAAATCGAAGAAGATGTTGGAAGAGACACTAAGATGGAGGTCAAGCTATAAACCTGAAGAAATCCGTTGGGTAAGAGAGACAAAATTCATTTTAGGAAAAATTACAAAAACACCCTTGAGGATTGGGCTAATTACAAAAAAATCAAGAGATGTTTCGAAATTAGCCCCCTCAGGTTTGATTCTATCTTAAATTTAATGGCGTAACTGTAATATTTTTAGAAAATTAGGAGGGGTTTTGAAATGTTTTTTGCTTATGAAGGGGGAAATTGTAAGAAGGAATCAAAACTCAAGGGGTCTTTTGCAATTTTCAAAAATCTCTGGAATTTTTTGTAATTAGCCCGAACCTCAGTTTTTTTTAATTATCCCTTTCTTTTTTTGTATAACTATCTGTTTGCTAGTGTTATGCTGATGTTCACAATACTAGTGCATTTAGTCTGTTTCATATCAAGGTGGTTTATCAACTTAAATTAACTGTACATATATACAATGATCTTTACTAGCATGAAGTTGCAATTGAAGGCGAGACTGGGAAAGTTTACAGAGCAAACTTTCATGATCGTCATGGTAGGACCGTTCTTATACTAAGACCAGGAATGCAGGTATCAGAAAAGGATCTATAAGCTATTTGATTTTCACTTTTTCCTCTCTTAAATAAAAAAGGGCTGAAAAAATTGTGCTGCTGGACATTTTCAGAATACGACATCAATGGATAACCAGATTAAACATCTGGTGTATCTCATCGAGAATGCCATCCTTAATCTTCCAGAAGGACAAGAACAGATGGCATGGTTAATAGACTTCTCAGGATGGTCTCTAAGCACCAATGTCCCCATCAAATCTGCAAGAGATACTGTCAATATACTACAAAATCATTACCCTGAGAGACTAGCCGTAGCGTTTCTGTATAGCCCCCACGCATATTTGAAGCATTTTGGAGGGTATGCTTTACTTAATCCTCAACATCACAGTTCTTTCTATATATTGTTTGTGCTTAATTTTGTTTGCATTGGTTAATTAATGAATGACCTGTCTTGGAGTTCACTGTATGCCATTTTATTCCAAGCAAGGACTACATGCTTGTATTTTCATTTTCTTTTAATGGGAGAATTATGAAAAATACCTTTGATGTTCATTCTAATTACAAAAACTCACTTATGTATCAAAATTACAAATAACCCTTTGATATTTGTTTCGATTTTACCAATTACACACTCAAGAGGAGGGTAGGGGGTGTTTGTAATGCCTTATGGGGGTATTTGTAATTTTGAGATATAACTGGGTTTTTCTATAACTAGACTAAACTTCATGGGTAGTTTTTGCAGTTATCCCATAAACTGTTTTCACGAAGTGCTTGTATTACCAGGCATCGTTGCATTTTCTTTGCCATTTCGGTGTCCTCTTTATGTGTGTGTTTTAAACATTTTTGGACAATCTGTTGCTTTTGTATTTTGCAGGTGGTTAAATACTTTTTGGACCCGAAAACATTCCAGAAGGTGAAATTCGTTTATCCAAAGAACAAGGATAGTGTAGAACTCATGAGGTCCTATTTTGACGTAGACAATCTCCCGACTGAGTTTGGAGGCAAAGCCACACTGCAGTACGACCACGAGGAGTTCTCTAGGCAAATGGCACAGGATGATGTGAAATCTGCTAAGCTGTGGGGTTTCGACAAGCACCAGTCTAATGGGTTTGGAGGAGCCGAGGTGGCTCCAGAGCCTGAGTGCCTTGCTCCACCACTCTCCTGAGTTGTATGTATGTGATGGTGAAATTCATAATAACAGCATCACAAACTAAAACTGTGCTTAGGCTCTATTTGGAATGTAGTCTAGAATTTCACTAGACTTAAACTAACCAAATTTGTACCCACGATATATGGGTATTGTATTTTATGAAAATGCCGAAGTTTAATCCCATCTCGTGTTTCTTTTTTCGTAATTATGAGAAAGGTTAATGATCAGTCCAAGCAGTATTTTCGTATTGTTTTCGTTTTCCTTGTTCGTATGGCCTATCTCCCTTATGCATTTGTGGCTGAAGGGGATGGATCATACAAAAACTAGTGAAATAGTAATTATTAAAAATTCAGATACTTTTTAAAGTTTGTATTTAAACTACAAATTACTTCCTCGAGGATACAATATGTAATATAGAAACATGCGTCTATTGACTATTTGTAGTTTTGAAACATAACTAGGTTTTTTTGTAATTAGACTAAATTTCGGAGGCAGTTTTGTAATAAACCCTAATACTTATATATAATTACAAATATTACCTTGATATCCATTATCCAGCCTAATATTTTACATAGCTTACAAAAATATGCAACCAATAGACCTCATGGGGTAATTATTAGGTAAATAGTACAAACCTCAATGGGATATTTGTAAATATTTGAAAGATAAACTGGAACTTTTTGTAATTAGGCTAAACTTCATGGGTATTTTTTGTAATTATGCCTAAGTATTATTAAATTCTTGACAACAATTGTAATGTGGCAATTAGTAACCAGTTTCGAGTTTACCTAATAGGACCATATGATGATCAGAGAATGATTACAAATTGTCAAAAATCTAAACTTCAAGCAGACTCTGGTAAAAATGACAACCATGAACCATCAATATCATAAAGCATCCAAGCCGGTATTCACCTTGATCAGATGAAAAACATGTTATTTACAGAGTGATAACATCAAAAATGTTTCTGCACAGATTGCGACTATTTTCTATCACTCCGCACTCTTTTAAACAATAAATTGCACAAAAACTATCGTCCACGAAATACTTCTATTTTCATTTCGTTTTTTCATTTTTTTTTTTTTCTTCATGAATCGAGTCAGAACGCGTCGAAAAACATGGAACTTACTACCAACCAAGTAATGTTAGCCTCTAAATCGACGAGACAAGGATGATGTGATACGACGAACTAGACAAGCCTTCTCTTAATGGTCCGTGTGGTGGTCTGGTAAGTCCGAACCAGCAAACCAACTCCAATTCCAATCCCGAGGCAAATGCCGAGGCCTATCCCAACGCCCACTCTAACCCCAGCGTTGAACCAAGAAAGCTCCCGTCTTCACCTTCGATATACTCTGTCCGTCTCCAGTACAAGCTATCATAGTCTTCTTCCTCACTTTCTGGTTTGTAAATTTTGTAATCTGCAACCTGGAAATGTAAAAGGGGAATCTCTCATCAGATGTCTGTTATTTTTATTTTATATCATGGCAAAGCACAGATGAAATATGAGATTCGTTTAGGGATAACTACAAAAAACCGCCCGAGGTTCGGGCTAATTACAGAAAATCTCAGAAGTTTTTGAAAATTGCAAAACACCCCTTGAGTTTCATTTGTATCTTACATTTCCTCACCATAAGCAAAAAAATTCATCCCCTTGATATTTATATAAATATTATAGTTATTCCCTAAAATTTAAGACATAATCAAACCTAATGAGACTTTTTGTAATCATGAAAATAGTGTTTGCAAATAGAAGCTGAATGCTATAACACAAAGAAAACAACAGATTAGACAGGCCAAATACAAGATCTTTAAGCGCACAAAGCACTTGTTAACTGAATAAGGAATACATACTAACACCACCAAAATGTGCCGTATATACGCGATACATGCCATAAACTAATCCTACAATGTAAACATCACAATAGAATAACTTCTTTTATTTAAACCTTTGGCTTATTATGTGTTACACGCCCTAAGTAAATTCCCAGTAAATTCCCATGCGAGTTTTTGATTTATTAATATCTTTTTCAATTTTTTAGTAAGTAAGTCGGAGCAGCACTATAGTTGCTCCATGTTATGGCTTTCGAGGGCTTCATTATGATTCATGAAATATCCCCCTTGGTTTCAGTTATAATGCCGAATATATATGACCCTACCCTCGGTTTCAGTTATAATTGCGTAGTGCATTCGGTACACCCTTTGAAATAGGACAAACAAGGTGGTAATAAAATGCAGAACATGATGCCCATTTATAAGCAGTCACTCGACTTATTTTGAAAGCAAGCATGGTTTCATGACATTGGCTGTCAGCCATAATATACTTTTCATGTCACAAAAAATGTTATTTGTGCATTCAATCGACGGAAGGTCTATGGAAAAGAAAGAGATGCAGAGTGGAATCTTTGGATGAAGAGAGCACTACATGTTTAGAGTTTGGCCAAGAAAATCAGAACACCTGGCATGATTAACATGCAATACATAAAATAGGGATAATTACAAAAAAAAAAACAAAAAAACCCATGAGGTTTGGGCTAATTGCAAAAACACCAACATGTTTTTGAAAATTGTAAACCCCCTTGAGGTTTCATTCCGTCTTACATTTTTTCCATTCATAAGCAAAAAAACATTTAGAAACCCCCTGATATTTAAAGAAATATTACAATTACCCCCTTAAATTTAAGGCATAATCAAGCCTGTTTTTTATTTGTGATTTTTGAACATCTCAGGGCTTTTTTTGTAATTAGCCCAACCATCACTTTTTTTTTTTTTTTTTTTTTTAGTTATCCCCAAAAATATGAAGCAATATAATTTCAAGAGTGCAAATGAATGTACTAGACACAAACTTTTGCTGTATGCTAAAGATAATAATTTCTTCTACCAAGCACTGTCATGCATTAGTGCATTACACACACTTGTTTCACATATAAGAAAAAACTATTGGTATTCATCGACTTCCTAACTATCCAGTTACAAGGAACAACAAAACGCAACATGATATTTGGCTCTAAACATGTTCATATACTTTTTGAAACAATGCAAAGGAGAATGATATATCAAAGTTAAGTTATCTTATCAGAGAGATTGAACAATCAGCATTACTGAACTATGGTCATAAACCCGGAAGATATCGTGCTTCTCTCCAAGACATAAAGCAGAATCTCAGCATTTCAACACAAGATACAATGGGTCCTATTAAGTTATTTAGTTGGAAATCACATGTGAGAAATTATATGAATTCCTTATGAGAACTGAGTTATGGACATAGCCTATCTTGTGAAGAGGATAAGGCCTGGAAAAGTGGCAAATGAGCCCAAGTGCCATAGTGGGCCCCTCAATCCAAGATCACCTACCTAGTTTCTGTCACAATGGGACCCATGCATGTCAGTTTTCCAGCAGGATATGGATAACAAAAGGGAAAACACAAAGGAAGATATATAACTTATCTCTTTAATATCTGTGCCTGCCCATGCCCCATGACATGTCAAGGATAAGATTCTGCTGGTAGTTGCCTAAGATTTAATCCCAATGGAAATTGGCCTTTTGTTGCAAACAAGCATGTTTCTTGAGAGGAAGCATGCAGCAACCATAGTGGACTTATGCTTGTGATTTGTTCCAAGGAGTAGCAAACTTGAAATATTCATACAATTTAAGTATATTATCCATGGAGAGTTGGAAATGAGTCCGGTTTTGGACCTATGACCCGATTGGACTTTAATTTGGATTTCGTTTCTCCCAAAAAGACTTTTTGGGAGTGGTTGCAAAACTTTCTGCTTTCGGAAGAAGTGATTTACTTATGAGAAAATAGAAGTAGTTGAGACACGAAGTTGGTGGTGATTGAAAGTAGAATCGGAAGTTGAGCATCAAAAGTTGAGAGTGTATGGTGAAAAAGTTGTAAAAGTGCTTATTTGTTTGTACAATTCAAACCAAAATTAGAAGCGAGGAATTTAAAGCACCCCACTTTTAAATTCGATTACATGAAGCAAAATCGAAGTATAAGTTAGCACATACAAACAGTAAAAAGTGATTATTTTTCCGGCCAAAAGTTGAGCAACACTTTTTCTTAGTGATTGCAAACACTCCCAAAGGTGAGCAAAGTGTTTATGATTCGCTCGACGTATGGACTCCCAAAAGTACGATCAGGATTGGTTCAAAGCGGGTAATGACCTTAATCCAAGAAATGTGGATCGACAATTTCTAGTATACCTAATTCTCTCCAAGGTGTTTACATATGAATATTTTCTAACAAATCAATCACAATGGAAATGTTCCTTTTTGCAAAGAGAAATGCTTCTCGAGAAAAGGTAGGCAACAATCATAGGGATGTAGATTACCCATGATCTTTCGTTCCAAGGAGTAGCAAACTTGAATTATCAGACAATTGAAGTGAGGAAGAGTGATTAATCACTTGGAACCAACATAACTGTGGGATCAAAAGTGCAGTAGTAGAAATAGCTATGACATATCGAACTTTACTCTGTTTCTTTGTTATTTATTGGGATAATTATAATAACTACCCCTGAGGTTTGAGGTAATTACAAAAAAAAAACCAGAGAAGTTTCAAAATTGCAAAAACTACCCCTGAGGTTTGATTCTGCCTTAATTTTAAGGGGTTAATTGTAATATTTCTATAAATGTAAAAGAGGCTTTTGAATTTTTTTCTTATGAACTGGGAAAACGTAAGACGAATCAAACCTCAATGGGTTTTTTGTAATTTTGAAAATTCTCTGGGTTTCTATCGTAATTACCCCAAACCTCAGGGGCAGGTTTTGTAATTATCCCTTACTTATTTAACCTAGTTATAGCCTCTAGATTTAAAGAGGTGGACTTCAATGTGAAAGGGACTGAATACCAATAACTCAATCGTAAATAGTTTTCCATGATCTAGCAATGTGCTTTGATGCTTTCTAAGATCTCTAAGGAGAGCAAAATTTATTACAAAATAGCTTTCCTCTCATTAAGGCCAACATAACCAAAAAAGCACTAGGACAATGAAATGAATGCAAGACAATCGTTTATTTCAAGAACAAGAACATTAATCAAACTACATTACCTGCAGATCATGCCCAGATGCAACTTCTACATGGGATTCAGAAGAATCATACTCTGGAATCGCATCTAGCATACCCTTTTTAGGCTTCTTGCGGTTATAAACTTGCAACGTCTTGGTTAATATAATTGGAGTCCCCGAAAAGCAACCAGCGACATAAACTTCAATTGTAGGTGATAAAGACTCAGCACCCATTATTTGTTTTCCTTTAAGAAATCCTACACCACTACTGATTACTGATTCACAATTCATGCTCCACTTCTTGGCCACATTGGTACCTGTAACGCCCCATTAGTGAGATATTACTTCTTCACTTAAAACTATTTCACACATTTTAAGCGACCCATCTAACAAAACTATTTGGAACATTAGAAAAGGGTCTTTCCTTTCTTTTCTTTTTATACAATAAGATAAAGGGATAAATACAAAACACCCCTTGAGATTCGGGCTAATTACAACAAAACCCACAGGTTTTTGATAATTGCAAAATACCCTTGAGGTTTGATTCCGTCTCACGTTTTTCCCTTCATAAAGAAAAATATTTCAAAACGCCCCCCGAAATTTCTAGAATATTACGCTTACCCCTTTTAATTTAAGACAGAACCAAACATGAGTTTTTTTTTTTTTTTTTAATTTTGAAACATCTCTCGAGTTTTTGTAATTAGCCCAAACCTCCAGGGTCTTTTGTAATTATCCCTAAGATAAAACGAGTTTCTATAAGAAAAACTTCAGTCTTTAATTTACTGAAATACTGGAAAATATCATTATAATGTATCAAGTCTAAAATTCACATGTAAACATGAAAAAACTTTCATACCTAAAAAAATTCAGACTAACTAAAACATGATTTTACCTGACAATTCTAAAACCCCAGATATTACAAGGTCCTCTTTATCGAATACCTCAAATTTTACGCTGCCCGTAAATCTTATGCTATCCGTGCTGACAAAAGTAGCCTCTTCGGATTTCTTATCCACCCTGTCCCTTCGA